>APFE030292199.1:0-15523 GCA_000404065.3 Pinus taeda | reverse complement strand
CTCCTCATCCTCCACCTTCACCTCCTCCTAGACCACCACCGCCTCCACCTTCTCATCCACCACCTCAATCTCCACCAAAAACACCACCTCCTCCTCTTCCTTCTCCTCCTCCTCCTCTTCCTCTACCACCACCACCTCCTCCACCTCGTCCTCCTACTCCACCTCCACCACCACCTCTACCTCCTACTCAATCGTGTTCACCCCCTCCTCCTACTCCTCCACCTCTGCCAAAACCATCACCACCACATGCCCCTCCTCTTCATCTATGACAACCACCACCGCCACTGCCAATTGCACCGCCTTTCCCTGTTCCTCCTCCCCCTTCTCCTCCTCCTCACCCACCTCCTTTGCCTCCACTGCCTCCTCTGCCATTGTCACCACCCCCCTCCCTACTTCCACATCCGCTCCACCTCCTCCTCCTCTTGCCCTGCCTCCTTCGTTGCCTCCTCTCTCACTGAAACCTTTTCCTTCACCTGCTCCTCCTCCTTGCCACCACCACCTCCTCCTCGTGCTCCTCCTCATCTGCTTCCATCTCCTCCTCCTCCCCCACCTCCTTCTCCCCTACCTCCACCTCCGCCTCCTCTGCCTCCTCCACCTCCTCCTCCGACTCTAACTTCACCTCCACCTCATCCTCCTCCTTTGCCTCCTCCTCCTCCTCTCCTCTGCCTCCTCCACATTTGCCTCTGCCTCTTCCTCCTCCTCTCCTATGCCTCCTCCTCCTCCTCCTCCTCCTCTTCCTCCTCAAAAAGCTTAATCAAAATAAAATTGCATATCATTTCATTCTTTTTATTTATAATACTTTTTTAGAAAACTGAGATATCAATATATACATGATAATATAACAAGTAATATGTATAAAAAATTGCAATATAAATAAGGCATTATGAGCACAACGATTTAACTAGTAAAATTTAATTTAGTTCTCTAGTTTAAGTCGAATACTATTTTCACAATTTCACTAACAAAGTTATGAAAAAGGTGATTAAAATTATGTGTGGCCACCTATGATTTTCAATATCAAAGTTGTAAGGGTGCTGAACAACAAAAGTGAATACTGAATAATCCATGTGAGTGTAGTTTAAGAGGACAACATTTTCGTGTTTTGTTTGGAAAAAAAGAAAAATTAGCTTTGACTATTTTCCACATATACATATTTCTACATGTCTATATTTGAAAATATTAAGCATAATTTTATATTTAAAAATACAATTTAGAATGTTGAATTTATTTTTGTATTAAAATTTTCAAAAATATATAATCTGAGTGCCAAATTCCAATTCCAATAAAAAAAAAGCTAAATCTATGCTGAATCTATTTTCATATTAGAATATAGATAAAAAAATGAGGCATCAAAGTTTATCACCCACCCAAGGAACATTTACAATCCATCATTCAACAAACTAGGAAAGAGGTGAATGCTTGCAAGAATTTCTATGTTTTTTGCTTCATAATTTTGGGCTACGTGTATCAATGATTGATATCTCGGTAACCATAAGACCAAAGTTCACTGCAGAGGATTGCGCCGATATAGTAATTGAGGATGAATCTTGATGACGAAGTGTTCAAACATTTTAATGTCTGAATAAATGTATAATGAAACATGAAAAGTATCAATATGTGAAAATTATCAATAAGTACATCCCATAGTTGCAAAAAAATAATTATAAACCAATGTTTATCATTTCAAATGTGCAAACAAAATTATCCAAAATCGATATCCATAGCTGTAGAAGATTTTTATAGACAACAAACGATATCCATAGCTCTAGAAAAAATTTATAAAAAACACATCCTTAAACGATATCCATAGCTGTACAAAAAATTTATAAACAACAAGTCACATTGTGCAAGAAAATTGTCTATAAACGCTACCCATAGTTGTAAAATGTTTTTATAAACCATACTTTAAAGCAAGGCTCAAAGAAGAGTCGTGGCTTCAAATATGCAAACAAAATAAACGATATCCATAGTTGCAGAAAAAAATTATAAACAAAGATCGAAGAAGAAGAGGCATGGAATATTAAGCTAATTTGAATTGACAGAAATGGCTACTTACCTGAAGCCTGATTGGAAGTAGCGTTATGAAGTGACAAGGGCATTGAGCGTGGATCAAACACATGATATTAGTATATTCAGTCTGACTCTCTCTCGACAAAGATGACAAGGATACAGATCGAACACACAATCTTTAGAGGCCTGGCTTCATATGTGTAAACAAAATAAACAATATCCATAACTGCAGAAAAATATTATAAACAAAGTTCGGAGAAGAAGAGGCATGGGATGTTAAGATAATTTGAATTGAGAGAAATGGCTGCTTACCTCAAGCCTGATTGGAAGTAGAGTTATGAAGTGACAGGGGCGTTGACCGTGGATCTAACACATGATCTTCATATATTCAATGTGACTCTCTCTCAACAGAGATACAGATCGAACAAAAGACCTTCAAAGATATTCAGTTTGACGCTCCCCCGTCAAAGATACAGATCGAACACACGATATTTTTTTAAGATGTTATAAAATTCTTAGGGTTTAGGATTTAGGGTTTATGGTTTCGGTTTCGGTGTTTAGAGTTTAGGTTTTAGGGTTTATAACACTTTAGTAAATTATTTTAAAAAACACATAAATAGAAGTTATAATATGATTTTTAAAATGTTATAAAATTATTAGGGTTTAACATTTTGGGTTTAGGGTTTAGAGTTAAGTGTTTCAGGTTTAGAGTTTAGGGTTTAGGGTCTAGGGTCTCTGGTTTACAGTTTATAGTTGAGGGTTTATAACACTTTAGTAAATTCTTTTTATAAACACTTAAATAAAAATTACAAAATGATTTTAAAAATGTCATAAAATGTTGAGGGTTCAAGGTTTAACATTCACAGTTTGTGGTTTAGGGTTTAAGGTTTAGGTTTTAGGGTTTATGATTTACGGTATAGGGTTTGGGGTTTAGATGCTAAGGTTTAGGAGTTATAAGACTTTATCAAATTATTTTAAAAAACACTTAAATAAAAGTTTAAAAATACTTTTTTAAATGTTATAAAATGATTAGGGTTTAGGGTTTAGGGTTTGGGATTTAGGTTTTAGGGTTTGGGGTTTTGGATTTAAGTTTAGGGTTTAGTGTCTAGGGTCTACAAAATTTTGGTAAATGCTTTTAATAAACACTTAAATAAAAGTTACAAAACAATTTGTAAGATTCTATAAAATGGTTAGGGTTTACGATTTAGGGTGTAGGGTTTGGGGTTTGGGATATAGGGTTGAGGGTTTAGGTTTTTGGGTTTAGGGTTTTCTCTTTATGGTTTACGGTTTAAACTGTTATAAAATTCTTGGGGTTTGTGGTTTAGGGTTTAGCGCTTGGGTTTTAGGGTTTAAATTTTGGGGTTTACGTTTTAGGGTATATGGTGTAAGGTTTTTAACGATTTAGTAAATTCTTTTAATAAAAACTTAATAAAAGTTACAAAATGCTTTTAAAAATGCTATAAAATACCTATAGTTTAGGGTTTAGTTTATATGGTTTAGGGTTTAGGTTTTTGGGTTTAGAGTTTAGGGTTTAGGGTTAATGAAACTTGATTAAGTGCTTTTAGTACACACATAAAACGGTTACAAACCACTTTCTAAAGGGTTACTAATTTATTAGGGATTAGGGTTTAGGGTTTGGGGTTTAGGGTTTAAAGTTTAGGTTTTATAACACCTTAGTAAATTTTTTTAATAAACACTTAAATAAAAGTTACAAATTTATTTTTTATAGGTCATAAAATGCCTTGGTTTTAGGGTTTAGAGTTTGGGGTTTGGGGTTTAGGGTTTAGTGTTTAGGGTTTAGGGTTTAGGGTTTAGGGTTTAGGGTTATAACCCTTTATTAAATGATTTTAATAAACACTTAAAAATGTTACAAAAATGTATTTTAAAATATTCTTAAATTCTTAGTGTTTAGGGATAGGGTTTATGGTTTATGGTTTGGGATTTATAATAGTTTGGTAAATTCTTTTACTAAGAACACAAAAAAAGTTTTAAAAACACTTGTTAAATGTCATAAAATTCTTACGCTTTAGCATTTAGGATTTAAAATTCTATAAAATGCTCATGGTTTGGGGTTTAGGTTTTATAACTCTTTAGTAAATTGTTTTAATAAGCACTAAAAAAAGTAAGAAAATGTTTGTTAAAATGTTATAAAATACTTAGGGTTTAGAGTTTATGGTTTTGGGTTTAAAATGTTATAAAATGGTTATAGTTTAGGATTTAGGGTTTATAACATTTTAGTAAATTATTTTAATAAACACTTCGAAAAAAGTTACAAAAAGCTTGTTAAAATGTCATTTAATGCTTAGGGTTTAGGTTTAGGGTTTAAAATGTTATAAAATTCTTAAGGTTTAGGGCTTAGGGTTCACAAGAATTTTGTAAATTGTTTTTATAAACACTTAAAAAAGTTACAAAACATTTTTTAAATGTTATAAAATTCTTAGTGTTTAGGGTTTAGGGTTTAGGGCTTAGTGTCTAGGTCTTGTAACACTTCATAAATTCTTTTAATAAACATTTAGAAAAAACTTACATAACACTTGCTAAAAAGTTGTAAAATTATTAGGGTTCAGGTTTGAGGGACACTTTACTAAATTCTTTTAATAAACACTTTAAAAAAAGTTACCAAACTCTTGTTAAAGTTTTATAAAATTCTTAGGGTGTAGGTTTTAGGATTTAGGGTTTATAACACTCGTAAATTCTGTTAGTAAACACTTAAAAAAAGTTGTAAAACACTTATTAAAATGTTATAAAATGTTTAGGGTTTAGGGCTTTAAAATGTTACAGAATTCTTGCTAAATTGTAATAAAATTCTTACGGTTTAGAGGTTATAACAATTTAGTAAGTTCTTTAAATAAACGCTTAAAAATGTTACAAACGATTGTTAAAATGCTATAAAATAGTTAGTGTTTAGGGTTTGGGGTTTAAAATGTTATAAAGTTCTTTTGTTTTAGGGTTTAGGATTTTTCAAGTTTTAGGATTTTGGATTTGGGGTTTAAGGATAAGGGTTTAGGGACTAAGGGTTTAAGGTTTATAGAAATTTAGTAAATGGTTTTAGTAAAAACTTAAACAAAAGTTACAAAACAATTTTTGAAATGTAATAAAATCCTTAGTTTTTAGGGTTTCAATTTAGGGCTTAGGGTTTAGTGTTTAGGTTTTGGAGTTTACGGTTTAGAGTTTATAAGAAATTAGTAAATGATTTTAGGGTTTATGTTTTAGGTTTTAAAAATTATGATATAGGGTTTGGGGTTAGGGGTTTAGGGTTTAGGTTTTATAACACTTTGATAAATTGTTTTAATAAACACTTAAATAAAAGTTACATAACACTTTCTAAAATGCTCTAAAATTCTTAGTGTTTAGGGTTTACCCTTTGGGGTTTACGGTTTGGGATTTAGGGTTTCAGGTTCAGGGTTTAGGTTTTAGGGTTTAGGGTTTAGGCTTGAGGGTTTATGGTTTAGGGTTTAGGTTTTAGGGTTTAGAGTTTCCGGTCTAGGGTTTTGGGTTTCCTAAATGAATTACTTATCATTTAATAGTAGGATATTATGAACGTGAAGAGATATGTTCTAGATTATGAGACTATATCTTTCATTTCCAACTGTGGAGAAGAGACTAACTATTTAATATTTGAATTTAAGAAATGAATCTTAAATTAACTTGCATATCTCCACCTCCACTTACACCATCTAATAGTGCACCTCCACCACCTCCTCCTCCTCCTCCACATCCACCCCTCCTCCTCCTCGTTTCCTCCACCTCCACCTCTCCCATGGCCTTCTCCTCCTCCTCCTTGTCTTCTACCACCTCCTCCAACTCCACCTCCACCACCACCTCCACCACCACCACATCCTCCTCCTCCTCTTCCTCCACCACCACCACTTCCTCCTCCTCCTCCACCACCTCCTCTTCCCCCACCTCCACACCCTCTTGCTCCACCACCTCCACCTCTACCACCTCCACCACCTCCGCCTCTACCATCTCCATCACCTCTGCCTCTACCTCCTCCTCTTATTCCACCTACTTCTCCACCTCCTGTGCCTCCACCTCCTACACCACCTCTACATCTGCCTCCTCCTGGTACTGCTCCTCCTCCACCTCCTCATCGACCGCCACCACCTCCACCACCTTCTTCGCCTCCTCCTCCACCTTCTCTCTACCTCTCCCTCCTCCTTGTCCTCCTCCTCCACCTCTTTATTCACAACCACCTACAACTCCACCTCCACCTCATCCACCCCCTACTCCTCCTCCTTGTTCTTCTCCTCCTCCACCTCCAGCTCCTCCACCGCCTCCAGCTCCTCCAGCTCCTCCTCCTCCTCCTCCTCCTCTTCCTCCTCCTGCTCCTCATCCACCTAAACCTCCATGTAAACCTTCACCTCCTCCTCCACCTCAACCACCACCTCCACCCTTCCTCCACCTCCACTCTTCCTCCACCACCACTTCCACCTGCTTAGAGCCATCATCATTATGGAGTTTAAGATTCTATTGTAAGAACACTAAGGAAGCTTTTGAGTGATACATGTTGAAATTTTTAAATAGGCTCCTCACATAATTTCCTTAAGACAAAAGAGTCTATCCAGAGTCCGTCGAGACTTCAAGACCCAAATAATACTGTAACTCTCCAAGGTTTGCCATATCAAAATCCTCTAACATCTAAATTTTGATTTCTTTAATGAGATCATATCCATTTTCTATAAGAATAATATCATCTACATATAAAGAAAGCAAAATAATTTGCCCCATTTTCATCAAACACAATATACATAGTAGGGTCATTCTTTCTCTGCTTATAACTATGGTGCAGGAAAAATGAATCAATTTTATCATACCATGACCTCGGTTCCTGTTATAAACAATATAATGTTTTTCTCAATCTACAGACTAAATGTTCCTCCATTGTTTCACAAACCCCTTAGGTTGGATTAAATACACTTCTTCTTTCAATTCACCATTTAAGAAAACATGTTTCACATCTACATTGTGTATCATCCAATGATTTATAGTAGCTAAATCAATTATCATTCTAATTGTGTTTAATTTAGCTACATGGGTGAAGGTTTCCTCATAATCTATGCCTTCCTTCTGTGAATAACCCTTTTCCGCCAACCTAGGTTTACATTTGTCTATAGTACCATTGTTTGCCTTCAAGTAGTTGAACTAAATCGCAATTTTTGTTCTTAAGTATTCACTCATATTCCTCTTCCATGGATATTCTCCACTCATCATATTGACTTTCTTATTTATAATTAGAGTTTTCAACAACAGTTAACATACTAGTTATAAGACCATGATCCCTATACCTTGCTGGCAATTGAATTTCCCTACCTGATCTCCTTAGTGGTCGACTGCCCTCAAATCTGTTTTGATCATATCTTTGTCAATATTTGGAGAAAATAATATTAGATTATAAATTAATTTAGATAAATATATAATGAGATATTTTATATTAGTGTCTGTTAGTTTTATACGAATATTAAATGACTAACTATTTCAAATGTATTTCAAATTAACACATGAAACCTTATCTCCAAGAAGTGAATATTTTAACTCAAGTAAACTCTTGCGTGTTAGGTTGGATGTTTTCTCATGGAAATCACAATGTTGCAGACAAAATTATTAATGGAAATTTAAAAATAATATTTTCGGTAACTGCTTAATGAAACTTTGGAAACAATAAGTAACTTAAGATGACTCTATGAGGAGTTGGATAATCACTACACCAAACATTTCTCGCTATCAAGTTGGGTTGGGAAGAGACTGTTCATCCCAACAAATAGTAGACTGTCATCATGGCTTACCTCACTCTAATTAAAAATCAACACATATATTTGAAATTACATCAATGATTCAAGTAGTAGTGCCGTGCAATTGAGAAGAAGATTTAACCTCCATAATTTGGGTTTATCACACAATCTTAGCCATGGATGACTCTTATTATTAGACATTGTCTCTGAGATTTCAAGCGATAAGCATCTAGATCACTCCAGAAATAACTTGAATTGTTCGATCCATGCCACCTTCAACCAACTACTAGAGTTGCAAGTCTTAAATATTTTCTCCAATTTCCTCAATGCTGCAATTCCATCGTTCTTAAGGAATCTTCTGAATCTTTTATAGCTTAACTTAAGTGACAATTTTCTCACTCGAGCCATGTTGTTTGAGCTAGGAAAACTACAGTGCCTATAACATATATGGCTAGTGTGTTGAAATTTCTTCAAAGATTTTTTTTGGATGTTGTTGCATCAGATAATGATTCTACTTCCTACAATCACTTCTATCATTTAATACATGCTAACAAATTATGTAGCCCAATATGTTTACTCCAAATTTAGAGAAGGATGTTATAGAAGTAACCCTTACAATTTTATGATAGTAGGGATATCAATATATGTCTCCATTAGCTCCTCATCATAATAAGAATAACATTAATTCTATCATCTCTTTCTTAGTTTATTCTCTTTCGAATGAGGTAATTTCTCTTTTGGGCTATAGTTCTTAGTTGATATGTTCCACTTCTCTAATCATCTTTTTATGCAAGACAAAAATACTTTCTGCAATTGAAAATCGAGACATACACTTAAAAATTGAATGCTAAAAAATAATATAAGAAAAATCCTCAAAACATTTACTTTAGTGAATTTGGCAGATCTTTCTAGATACACTGAAGCAACAATTAGAACTTATCTATACTACCTCCCAGGACAATTCAGATTTCTACTTAGAAATAGGGAAAAAGTAATGATAATCAGAATGTGTACCTTGTGGAAGTCATCAATTTTGGTATTTTTGTAGAATCCAATCAACATTGCAATACATATAATTAAATTTGGAAAAACATATCTATACTTTGTTAATTTTAGTGCATCGAGCGATAAAGTGGAAAATATCATATTGTTTTATAAAATCTGATATACACAAAATTAATGTTGTGAAATCGTAAGCATAATAGCTAAAATGGGCTTGACACACAAACATTAAGGCCTCAAGTTATCTAAAAAATATAGGTCATTATCATATCATATAATGGGATAATTATGAGTACTCATCAATATCATTACCGTATATTGAATCCCATAAAATGCCTTTTCGGTCAATGTCAATGGTCAAAATCTCATGTGCATAATACAACATTTTTTATATTCCCTTTTCATGGAATTTAATTTGAAGGAACTACACTTGATTCACCTTTATCTTCACTATGTCAAGCCACTTTAAGTATATATAAGTTATAGTTAATATGCTAAGTATTAAAGTTGATGTGTACTATGACTTTTAGAGTTACAATGTCTTTATCGTGGCACCGTACTAGGGTGCATAGTTTCTAGAAATCATTGTGTTAAAGATCATAGTGCACTATAATTTACCTAATTTTAGAGTTACTATGTTAAGGATTATAAAGTAATAAATGTCATTTTTTTAATGGTAATAGTGGTAAGAGGCCCCAATGTGGAAGGCTTTGCAATTCTCTAAGAGTACTAGTGATCACCCTAAATTAGGGGTTATATGGGTTATGGGACATTTCAATTTTTTGCATTGATAATGGCTTTTGTTTAAGGGACACATATTACATTAGATAATATAGTGGTCATAGTGGTGAAAGGGAAGAGAAATAATTAATATATAGTGCAATGAAGAGGAATATATAATAATAAGTTTATTATAATTAGTAATTTCAAAGATAGCCCTCCAAGATTTAGTATCTAGGGTTTTTTAAATGTCTAGGGTTTTGAAACTCTTAAAAATATTGAAAAAAAATTATCAATAAATTTGAGATAAATAATTTAGTTGTATAATGTAGCATTCAAATTTTTCTAATCTAAGATTATTTAAAAAAAAATATAAATTAATTATTTTTTATTATTAATTAAAAATACTACTAATCCATATGACTTTTTTGGTTTATTAAAGAATAATACTATTTAATCCATACAAATTTTAATTAGGGATTTTGTATTAAAACAAAACTGTATCTTTAAATTTTATTTTAACAATTTGTACGCTAACTATAGTTATCAGTCAAAAATTCAATACTAATCTTTGGCTTATCATAATTATGTAAATTCATTCTCATTATTGGAGATGTCATTCAGATGTTGTGTAGGTAATGTTTCAGAGAACGTTCATGGCTTGGGCCGCTATATAGAGATTCAACTCTTAAATTTACCCATTAACTTTGTGCATTTTCTGCGCACTTTCATGAAAGCAATTCATGCATTTTTTTATTTTACCAATAGTTTTTTAACTTTTTTTTTTTCAGAATCATTTTAGATTTTTTAAATTTTATTTTTGAAACATTCCAAAATGCAATTAGAATTATCCTTTCTAAATTTAGGTGTTAAGTTTTTGTGTTTCAAAAATCTAAATAATACTTCTTAAATTCAAGAAAAGAATTGGGTTTAGAGCTTATATATATATATATTCAAGAATGTAAATTATTTTCTTCTTTCCAAATATTGCTCTTCACTTTTTGTTTCTTTTAAATTTCAATAATGTAATTAATATTTGCTAAATTTTACAGTTAGATGGCTATTTTTACTTTTTTGCACTTTCAAGAATGTGAAGCAATTGTAGAAAATAAAAATAAAAATTTCAAATTTAAATACCTTCAACTAGCCTTAAAAAGCTAATATAATTGGTGTCTTATAAAAAAAATTCCATAAATAGTCTCCAACAAAAATATTATATCAACATCACATGCTAAAGCTTATAAATAATAAAAATTCATTTCAAACATTATGTTCCCACCAATCCCAACCATCATAGTCATATTCTTTATTTTTTAGCCTTGTTCCAAAGCCTACTGGTCTCGCTGCTTTTAAAAAAAAAAAATTGAAATATTAAACCATCTTACCTGTACCTGTAATACGTGAAGATTGTCTCATTGGGAAGCTTGTCAAACTTGTCACTTATGAAAGACGAATCACATGGAAGAATTTAACGTGCACATGAATAGTTGTGACATGTCAAAGGATTTATATCACACGAGAATCCTTACCAGTATACAACACGTTATATCAATATCTTTTGTCCATTATATTGTAACATTGTAACAAGTCAGAGGATTAAACACAGATGTGTTAGTTGGTGCATGTGACAATTACATTTAATGCGACTACTGGGTGCTTGAGTTAATCCAACATTCAAACGAATTTATGCCAATTAATGTTCATTGAACCTTCAAACGAATTTATGCCAAGTAGTGAGCGCGTGTAGTTTGTTATAAACTCTAACAAGAAAGAGTATATTCTTTTCTGCCAATTCCTGGTTCGTTCGTGTTCGTGTTCGTTATAGGTCAAGTTTGTTATAATTTATGCCCAGTGTTCATTGAACCTTCAAAGAGATTTATGCCCAGTAGTAGGCGCCTGTAGTTTGTTATAAACTCTGACAAAAAAGCGACATATTACAGTCTGCCAATGTACGGTACGGTTCGCGTTCGTTATATTATCTAACAAAAACAGCATATTGCACTCCAGTATGTATGGGCGCGTCTACAACAAAAACATGATCATGAAGTTTATTACATTCCAGTATTTATGGGTGCGTGTACAACATAAACGTCATCGTGGAGTTTGTTATATTAAAAAAAACAATCTATCACTCTCATAATGACACTCTGATAATGGCGTGATATATTAGGGAAATTATGAAAATTGGGAGTTGATGGAAACCTTTAAAAGGCGTGGGAAGTAACGGAAACAAAAAAAGACATGGGAAGTGTATATATCCGGGCAACCCTTATCCCGATTGCAGGCTCTTGGCATTCGCTTAAGTGGCCCGATCAGGCCCACCTCTCGGCCTCCGTTTACATAGACTAATGTCAGAAATTGTTTGTGGTCGGAAACTTTCACCGCCGGAAACACTGCCCGTAACTTTCACGTGGTACGGGAACAAGAAGGTAGCAGGCACGACTCTATCCATTGTAGATTCCAGAGTCAGTTAGATAGTTGATAGAAATCAAGGACATCTATGACAAATGGTCATCGAGAAATATAAAATATGGTCATCTCCCAACTTTTTATTTTCAAATTCAAAAGTTTTATGTGTACCACAATGTTGTTGCTTCCTACGGCTTTTAAAATAATTAAAATGCTATGAATCTAGCATAAGCATGATCCAACCTTTGCAACTCCATGAAGAGAGTTGGTGTAAAGAAAGTGTAGTTTCATTTTTTTCAGTTTAATTACTATCATTGACTTATACATATATTGGAATGGTTGATTTACTTAAGGGGAATTAGAATTTTAGTTTTATAATTTTATTTTTTATAATCTTTGTTTTTTTTAAATTACAAACAAGTCTCATTATTGCAAAGAGTAGGCAATTATTCTAGTATAAAATTGTCTTTAAATGTTGAGAATGGAACTTAATTCTTGAACGTGTTAGTAACTAAGCTGCTTCAAGGGTTTTGGAATAAGATCTCATCAAGGAAGGTTATTGTTCATTATCTTGGTTTTTATGGTTCCACCTTTTCTCATATTACTTTAACAATTTTACCAATATCTACAAACATTGCCTATAAAGTAATTGTATAGATTTTAATTTGTTTAACACTAAAGAAATACCCAACAAATGTGGTAACACCAATTTTTTTACCATTTCACTAAAACCAAAATTTTCATGGAAGAAATTACCAACAAATGTGGAAACATCAATCTTCTTGACCATTTCACTGAACCAAATATTCCATAGAAGCAACTACCAACAAATGTGGAAAAATCATTTTTCTTGACCATTTCAAGAAGCTGCATTTAAATGTCTCAAAGTTGAGATAATTTTGGTTTGATTTGAGATAAGGTTGGTGTGGTTAGGTTGTGTTGTAGTTGGTACTCTTTTGAATAGTCACATTTAGTCTATCTACATATTTTCAATGTATTCAATTACATTTTACTTTGAAGTAGCTAGTGGATTTCAAAATATCTCTTGTAAAAGCAATTTTAATTATAAAAACACGAGTACCATGAAAATTATTAAAAAAACTTATCTTCAAATAAATAATAAAAAGAATAGTCTCTTATAAATATCTCTTTTAAAATTATTTGAGTAATGAAGAGATATGATTAGATAACTTTAAAAAAAATTAAAGGTTAAACCAATATTTTTTTATACTTTTAAGCTTTTTATGATTTATGGCCAGAGTTTGATAGCCATTATTTATTGCTAATCATTATCATGGTCATTTGAGCTTCTATATTATGCATGCAATGCAATATTTAATATGTATTCTAAGTCTCTTATGTGAAGTTTTTAAATTAACCTTTTATCCTAGGGTTTAGGGTTTAGGATTTAGGGTTTATGGTTATAACCCTTTATTAAATGATTTTAATAAACACTTAAAAATGTTACAAAAATGATTTTAATAAACACTAAAAAAAAGTAAGAAAATGTTTGTTAAAATGTTATAAAATACTTAGGGTTTAGATTTTGTGGTTTTGGGTTTAAAAAGTTATAAAATGGTTATAGTTTAGGATTTAGGGTTTATAACATTTTAGTAAATTCTTTTGATAAACACTTCAAAAAAAGTTACAAAAAGCTTGTTAAAATTTCATTGAATGCTTAGGGTTTAGGTTTAGGGTTTAAAATGTTATAAAATGGTTAAGGTTTAGGGCTTAGGGTTCACAAGAATTTTGTAAATTGTTTTTATAAACACTTAAAAAAGTTACAAAACATTTTTTAAATGTTATAAAATTCTTAGTGTTTAGGGATTAGGGTTTAGGGCTTAGTGTTTAGGTCTTGTAACACTTCATAAATTCTTTTAATAAACATTTAGAAAAAACTTACATAATACTTGGTAAAAAGTTGTAAAATGATTAGGGTTCAGGTTTGAGGGACACTTTACTAAATTATTCTAATAAACACTTTAGAAAAAGCTACCAAACTCTTGCTATAATTTTATGAAATTCTTAGGGTGTAGGTTTTACGATTTAGGGTTTATAACACTTTCGTAAATGTTGTTAGTAAACACTTAAAAAAACTTATAAAAAACTTATTAAAATGTTATAAAATGTTTAGGGTTTAGGGCTTTAAAATGTTACAAAATTCTTGCTAAATTGTAATAAAATGCTTACGGTTTAGAATTTATAACAATTTAGTAAGTTCTTTAAATAAACGCTTAAAAATGTTACAAACGATTGTTAAAATGCTATAAAATACTTAGTGTTTAGGGTTTTGGGTTTAAAATGTTATAAAGTTCTTTTGTTTTAGGGTTTAGGATTTTTCAGGTTTTAGGATTTTGGATTTGGGGTTTAAGGATAAGGGTTTAGGGACTAAGGGTTTAAGGTTTATAGAACTTTAGTAAATGCTTTTAGTAAAAACTTAAACAAAAGTTACAAAACAATTTTTGAAACGTAATAAAATCCTTAGTTTTTAGGGTTTCAATTTACGGCTTAGGGTTTAGTGTTTAGGTTTTGGAGTTTACGGTTTAGAGTTTATAAGAACTTAGTAAATGATTTTAGGGTTTATGTTTTAGGTTTTAAACATTATGATATAGAGTTTGGGGTTAGGGGTTTAGGGTTTAGGTTTTATAACACTTTGATAAATTGTTTTAATAAACACTTAAATAAAAGTTACATAACACTTTCTAAAATGCTATAAAATTCTTAGTGTTTAGGGTTTACCCTTTGGGGTTTACGGTTTGGGATTCACGGTTTCAGGTTCAGGGTTTAGGTTTTAGGGTTTATGGTTTAGCATTTATGGTTTAGGATTTATAACATTAAAGTTACAAAACACTTTTTTTAAATATTAAAATCGAAATTAGTGTTTAGGGTTTAGGCTTGAGGGTTTATGGTTTAAGGTTTAGGTTTTAGGGTTTAGGGTTTCAGGTCTAGGGTTTAGGGTTTCCTAAATGAATTACTTATCATTTAATAGTAGGATATTATGCATGTGAAGAGATATTTTCTAGATTCATGAGACTATATCTTTCATTTCCAACTGTGGAGAAGAGACTAACTATTTAATATTTGAATTTAAGACATGAATCTTAAATTAACTTGCATATCTCCACCTCCACTTACACCATCTAATCATGCACCTCCACCACCTCCTCCTCCTCCTCCACATCCACCCCTCCTTCTCCTCGTTTCCTCCACCTCCACCTCCCCCATGGCCTTCTCCTCCTCATCCTTGTCTTCTACCACCTCCTCCAACTCCACCTCCACCACCACCTCCACAACCACCACATCCTCCTCCTCCTCTTCCTCCACCACCACCACTTCCTCCTCCTCCACCACCTCCTCTTTCCCCACCTCCACACCCTCTTGCTCCAGCACCTCCACCACCTCTGCCTCTACTATCTCCATCACCTCTGCCTCTGCCTCCTCCTCTTCTTCCTCCTACTTCTCCACCTCCTCTGCCTCCATCTCCTAAACCACCTCTACATCTGCCTCCTCCTGCTACTGCTCCTCCTCCACCTCCTCATCCACCACCACCACCTCCACCACCAGCACCTCCACCACCTTCTTCTCCTCCTCCTCCACCTTCTCTCTACCTCTCCCTCCTCCTCGTCCTCCTCCTCCACCTCTTTATTCAC
>APFE030292184.1:0-10973 GCA_000404065.3 Pinus taeda | reverse complement strand
TTAATGCTATGGAGGTACTCTGACAGAGCCATGGACCATACGTTTCCGCATACATGGCATGGATGTATTATGGCAACTTTCGGCAACCTCGATAAACTCATAGTTTCATTTTCCGGCCATTGTACAACTTCCGCTGACATGTACAAGCTCCAAACGCATTAATGATTGTTCATTTGAATTTTGAAAACTCGCCCCGCCTAAACACTGAAATTTGGATTTCAAATAGCACTCGCCATTGCCCAGTCCCTATGCTATAATCTCAGGGACATCCATGGCCTGTCCACATGTCAGCGGAACTGCAGCCTTATTGAGATCTGTCAACCTTGAATGGAGCGCCTCGGCAATCAAATCTGCTCTCATGACTACAGGTATGATTCTGGGAAGCTCAAGTTATCAACAAATTGGAAAGCCTGGGGTCAAATTCCAGAAGCCCAATTTCAGTTTTGATTCATTTTTTCTCATTTCTGCAGCAACCACAATGGACAATGCGAACGCTCATATAACAAATGACACGGGCTCCTCAACCACAGCATTTGACTTGGGAACAGGGGAGCTAAATCCCGTGAAGGCTCTGGACCCCGGGCTGGTCTATGAAAGCGATCCAAAGGACCATTTTCTGTTCCTCTGCTATTTTGGTTACAATCAAACCCAAATCGGCAGCATAAGTGGGAACAAATCCTTTGTCTGTCCCCAGGATTCGAAACCGGAACTCATCAGCAACCTCAACTATCCATCCATTGCCATATCCCAATTGAACGGTACCAGGTCTGTAGTTCGAACATTGATGAACGTGGGTCCCGTTGATTCAATATACACAGCCACCGTGATGCCCCCTCCAGGGGTGGATGTGAAAATATCTCCTGAGAAATTGGTGTTCTCAGCATCTCAGAAAAGTATTAGCATCAATGTCCAACTGAAGGTCACGACTACTGCCTCTGTGAAGAACTATGTGTTTGGCAGCCTGAGTTTCTCTGATGGCACTCGTTCTCTCGTTACACCTCTCGTTGTGAATCCCGTTTCTGTTTAATGATTTCCATTCAATGCAGAGGTACTTCTAATAAAATTCCATGGAGACCCGTTGCAGGCTTTATGGTCATGTTCTGAGCTCAAGGATCTTCATATATATGCGGTGTTGATGATATTCACATACGTGTTCCAAAATCGACGAGTTTTACATGTAATTACCAATAATCTCCCAACAAATTCCCGACTCCAAAACGAAACTGCAGGCAAGTGGAAATGTCACAGGGGAAACTTCAAAATATTTCGTGTGATTATATTAATCCAACATTGAACTGTCAATAGCAGCAACAATCTGTTTATAATAATGTTTCATGGCATTATTATATCTGAGAGCAGTTCAAAAATAGCAGCAATGCCATGTTTCATTGTATTGTTGTATGGAGAGAAGTTCAAAAACAGCAGCAATGCCATGCTATTATTGTATTGAGAGAAGGTATGGAAATAATTATGCAATTTACAATTGAGTGAGAAGTTCAAAAATATTAAAATTGAGAGAATTATGTATTTTACAATTCACTGGAAGTTCCAAAAATAACATCAATGCCATGATATTATTTAATTGAGAAAATTTATTGAATTTTCTTTTGCAGTGAAGTTCAAAAAATGGCAGCAATGCTATAATATCTTTTAATTCAGAAAAGTTAAAGGATCATGCATTTTACAAATGAGTGAAAAGTTCAAAAAATTAGTGACAATGCCATGATATCATTTAATTTAGAAACCCTATATAAAGACTTGTGCAGTTTACAGATGAGTAAGAAATTAAAAAATAGCAATAAAGCCATGATATTATTGACTTGAGAGAACGTACAAGAAGAATGATTTATTTTACAACTGAGTATTACTAGACATTTTGGTGGATATGTAATTAGTTAAATGAATGTCTATGTAATTAGTTAAATGTTTAACATTATTGGTTATAATTAATTAATATTATGGGTTATAATTAATTAAATTAAAATTTTAAAAATTATATATAATAAAATAATAAATAATAAATTTATAATAATTTAATAGATTTAATATAATGGGTTATTTGAGGTGGTTGGGCTCAATGGTTATTATTTTCTTGATTGTTTGAAACTCTACTATTGACATAATGAACTATGACTGGTTGATTAATATTGTTGTAATGACTTCATGCTTTTGAATATTGTTGTATTGGCTTAGAGACTTGTGATGGTTGGAATCTTTAATGTTTGGTGCCCTAGAAGCAATCAACAAGGGAATAATAAAAATAGTCAATTGATTTTTTTAACATTATTGGAATAGTGAAATTAATTTGTTGAGATTGTGCTCTATAACACTTTGGGACTATTTATATGTGTTTTGATCCATCTACGGGATCAAGAGCATCCATTTCAATTTTTGCTTTGAGTTAAATTGGTACAATGTATTCCACTTATATCTTGATATCCAAAAAGTCTAATGCACTTGTCTTGATCCATAAATTCTATTTTTGTTTTTGTGAGTAGGAGGCTACTTAATGGTGTGAATACATTGTACTAAAGGGTGGGGAGATACATTGTGCATTTTTAAATGTTTGATGTGTTCTCCACTCTCTATGTAAATGCATAATGTGTCTCCCTTCCCTAATCCTCACAGAAGAGTCATTGTAAGTGATAATGCATATGCTTGCGTTGTGTGCATGTATATGCTTGAGCATGGATGTCTCTTCTTTAGAAAGGGGGTGGAGCATGAGCATTGTTGAAAGTTCATGTAAGTACCATTTTTGTCACCTTTATATCACAATTTGGCACAAAAAAGAAATAGTTCAAAGATATAGAATGATAAATTAAATGGGTAGAGTTTTCAACTATGAAAGCTCAAAATGGAATATGGACAAAGATCAATGGATCGTTGTCAATTCGGCTATTGTACCAACGTGGATGTGGATAGAAGACTGCACCGAGTTGGGTAAAAAGGCAAAGAGCATAATACGATTGAGTCTCTCAGATTTAATATCATTGAGTATGTCAAGAGAAACTACAATGAAGACATTATGGAACAAGTTAAGGAGCTTTTACTAGCCTAAGTCCATGATAAACAAATCATTCACATTGAAAACATTGTATAACCTAAGGGTGAAGGATAGAGCATTTAAACTCCTTCAATATTGTGGCAAGTTAGATAGTATTTGTTGATATCAATCTTTTAGATGAAGATAAGTGTATCCAACTGTTACTTTTTTTTTACCAAAATCATGGGATAGTTTGGTTGTTGCCATATGTAGTAATGACAATGTTGAATTTGTAAATATGGTTGGTTTGCATAATGTATATTTGGCCACTTGGTGTACTTGTATTGATTATTGTAAATAATATTTTAAATGAGTCAATTTTTTTTTTTTTTTGAGTTGAAGTCCATTGCGACTTTTAAAAGAAGAAAACTTGACTTTTTTAAATTGCAATTTTTGGCTCCAACAGTTGTCAAGTTGGCCCAAGGAAAACGGTACACCCATTCGACCCAGGAGATCTGTTAAGTTGTGGTATGTTCTATGCTTAGAGCAGTTTACTTATCTTTCTTATTATTATCCATAGATTAGCAACCACATGTACATTAAGTAAAGTGCAGATAGAACATTTAAACGATCAACAGAAAACAAGCCAAGACAAGAGACACAAGATGTGGTGGCTAGCCAGGGACAAACCCCAATATGGGGAAACCCTTTGATCAAATTTTCTTTTATGTTCAATAATTCAACAGATAGAAATAGTACAAAGATTTGATTTATATTAGCAGTAGCAAACCCTAAATCAGCCCTAAACTAGGGCAGTAAACCCTAGATCGAACTCATCAAATCTCTAATGGTGAGTCGTTCATTGTGCACCAGTCCAAGACTTCGCTGTGCATTAGTCCAAGACTTCGCTACGCATCAGTCCAAGACTTTGTCGTGTACCAGTCCAAGACTTCGCTGTGCATTAGTCCAAGACTTCGCTGCGCATCAGTCCAAGACTTTGTCGTGTACCAGTCCAAGACTTCATAGTGCACCAGTCCAAGAAATCTCCGCGCATCAGTCCAAGACTTCACCATGCACAAGTCCAAGACTTTGCCATGCATCAGTCTAAGACTTCGCCATGCACCGGTCCAAGACTTCGTCGTGCACCAGTCCAAGACTTTGTCGTGCACTAGTCCAAGACTTCAACGTGCACCAGCCCAAGAAATCTGCGTCCTTTTCACACATGTGAGAGAGAGAGCCTTTCTGCGCAAGAGAGAGAAGAGACTCTTGTGTTGCACATGAGAGAGAGAGAGATATGATGAGAAGTGAGTGACCGAATGAGGAGGAGTCATCCTGTATTTATATCCAAACATTGAAGGTGAATAGATGTGTCCGTTGGGCCTCTAAGCCTACATAAGCTGTTGGCCGACTTTGATAATTTGGCAATAATGAAAATAAATTCATATCTCCATAAATACTTATCAGAATCAGATGATCTTTGGATCAATCCTACACCCCTCGACGAGAGGAATCTAGGAAAAATATTATCAGCCATGACTAAGGTGACCCACATGGAGTTTGGTCCTAGTTACCAATTTTAACACTCCCTCTCAACTAGGGAGAACTCCATCTGCAATTCGTCTGACTGTCACTACTATTCATCCATCAAATGCACCGCCTTGTACAACTTGACCCTTGCTCTACTCTGCTATGCTTTGTTCTGTTCTTCTCTGCTCGAACTATGAAGAAGAAGAAGTGATCGAGGATGTCTCATACCATCCTTCACTAACCCGAAGTCAGTATGGAGTGTGTACCACTTTCACTAGTCCCAGACCAGTCCTCTACTGACCCAAAGTCAGTTTCATAAGGTGTACCACTCTCATTGGTCCCAGACCAGTATCATTGATCCCAGATCAATGGAGGTCATCCTAGCATAGGGAGTATGGTAGATATAACGATGCGTCCATCGATAGAACTACTATGGTCCCTATCCTCATTTCCTGCTCATTGATCAAATGAGAGGTACTTCCCATGAGTCCCAGACTGCATGGGTAGGATGCATCAACTAGAGAATTAATCATCATGTCCACAGGAGAACGAATCATCCTGTCTAGTGGATGTTGTTAGCTCGCTATATAACGATGATTCTCTAAAGGTTGGAAGTGAGCTTGGTCCTTGGTCATGCTCGAAAGAAGCTTACAACGGTTGCCTTCTTCTTTCCCTTTGACCCGCCTATTCTCCCTTCATCTCTGTTCCCCCTACTTTTCTTCTAAAAAACCAACAAAACCCCTTTTGTTACAAGCCCCGAGTGCTAAAACCCAAAACCCCATAAAACCACGCCCATACGACTTTGCGCCTTCATATATTCGTCGCCCATAACCTCCACCGTTGAACTTTCCCCGCTGATCTGACAGCTCTCGTCATGCCCAATAAAGCGACTTGCACTTTCTCCGCCCTTTGATCCTCTCCGCCGAAGATCCAACGACATTCGCTCTCCCCGCGTCCACGAAGATCCAACGACATTCGCTCTCCCCGCGTCCAAGGTAATTGCATATGTGCCTTCTGCTTCAGTAAAAGATGTCCTAACGTAGTGAGATGATGATGGAAGAAGGGCTAAATGGATTGCAAAGCTTATTGAATTCAACATAGAATTGAAGCCCACCAATCTTGTCAGAGGTCAGGGCCTTGCTAGATTAATGGTTGAAGAAAATTGCAAAATGCTGGACATGAATTTGATAAGCACGAATTCAGAGGATGGTAAGACAGAAGAAGAAACAGTTGAACCAGGGCAAAATTAGTCATCAGCAGAAAATCTAGCCTCTTGTGAATGGTATTCTACAATAGCTCAATTCTTGTTGAAGCTAGAAGTTCCTCCAGGCCTTAGTTCAAGCCAAGCCAGAACCCTTAAGCTTAGAGCAGCTATGTACTGCATTCATGAAAACCTGCTCTATTGGAGGGACCCCTCTGGGATTATTTTGAGGTGTCTGGATGAAGAACAATCCATTGAGGTTATGCAGCAATTTCATTCCAGCATATGTGGAGGACATCACTATTGGAAAACTACAGCCCAAAATATCCTCAGAGCTAGGTACTATTGGTCCACCTTATTTTCTGATGTCTTTTCATTTGTTAAATCTTGTGACAGGTGCCAGAGGTTTGAGGGAAAACAACAGTTGAGGTCCTTGCCTTTGAAGCTTATTCATGCCAGTGGTCCTTTTCAACAGTGGGGCTTGGATTTCATAGGGGAAATCAATCTGCATTCCAGTGGCCAGCACAGGTGGATCTTAGTAGCCACTGATTACTTCACAAAATGGATTGAGGCCATCCCTACCAGAAAGGCTGATCACCATGTGGTCATGAGGTTCTTGACATAGAATATCTTCACTAGGTTTGGCTATCCACATAAATTATTCACAGACAATGCAGCAACCTTTAGGGGAAAAGAGTTGGTGTACATGTGTGACTCAATGGGCATTAAGCTAGTTCATTCCACCTCATACTACCCTTAAGGCAACGGTCTAGCAGAATCTTCCAACAAAAGCCTGATAAGGACAATTAAAAAGTTGTTGGAAGACAACAAAAAAAATTGGGATTCTAAGCTCAAGTATGCACTATGGGCTGACAGGGTGACCACCAAGAAATCCACAGGGAATTCTCCATTCGAGCTGGTATATGGCATTGAGGTTGTATTCCCAATTCAGTTAACCCTCCATGTGGCAAAGTTCTTGCAAGAAGAGCAGAATGAGGAAGAGGACATGGCAAAAAGGATTTGTGATTTGGCAGAAGTGCATCAAATACGGGATCAACTAGTTGAGAATTCTGTAGCACATCAGGGAAGAATCAAGGAAGCTTTCTACAGGAGGGAAAAACAGACAGTTTTCAGGTCGGAGACTTGGTTCTTAAGTGGGATGCACTGAAAGAGAAGAAGGGAAACCATGGGAAGTTCGATGCTCTGTGGACGGGACCTTTTGTCATCACTCAGATCCAAGGGAATAATACTTTCATGCTGCAAAGTATGGAAGGAGAAACAATTTTCGATGGCCCAGTTAACGGGCGATTTTTGAAAATTTATGTTGTTTAAGGTCTCCAGGCCTTAATATTGTAAATATGTTGTTTTATCAGTTTTAGTGTAAGCTCAATTAGACTCCATGCCCAATGGAACACTAGGAAATTTTGCTCATTCGGTTTTCACAGGAAAGGCATTGGTCTACAGTTCTTGAGACCTCACAGGGAGGATCTCATCCCCAGAAGGAGCCAGTGTTAGCTCTGCTATATAACGATGATTCTCTAAAGGTCGGAAGTGAGCTTGGTCCTTGGTCGTGCTCAAAAGAAGCTTACAACGGTCACCTTCTTCTTTCCCTTTGACCCGCCTATTCTCCCTTCATCTCCGTTCCCCCTACGTTTCTTCTAAAAAACCAACAAAACCCCTTTTGTTACAAGCCCCGAGTGCTAAAACCTAAAACCCCATAAAACTGCGCCCATACGACTTTGCGCCTTCATATACTTGTCGCCCGTAACCTCCATTGTTGAACTTTCCCACTGATCTGACGCCTCCCGTCACATCCGATAAAGCAACTTGCACGATCGTTTCCCCGCTATATGATCCTCTCCACCGAAGATCCAACGACATTCGTTCTCCCTGCGTCCATGAAGTGATGGTGCTAGCGCGCGATGGAGAGCAGTTTTCTCTCCCCTTCGCCACTACGTGTCGCGCGTTGAATGGAATCACATGCCCTCTCCCTTTTACCGCTCGACGCCCAAAGGCGGTGTGAATGATACCGCTTACCGCTTAACCTTCCATTCCCGCCCGATAACGGCCACGCATCTTCGACGCCATATCACCATTGGATCTATCCACTTGAGATCCAACGGCCCACGTTCGCTCCACTCCCACCTCTTCTGATACCCTCCGCCAAGCCATCTCCGCCGTCTATTTTCTCAATCCGATGGCCGATCTTTCTCCCTCACCCAGCTCGTCCATTCACCACGCAGTCCACGTCCCTTGACCATTCTGTGTGCCCGAAGGATGAAGACGACCAGCTCACTAGTACTAGTTGTAGCTACTCCTCAACAACCATATTTAACAAACAGGATGGCTGAGGAGGAAAATAACAGAGCGTGAGTAGGTAATTGCATTTAGCAGTTATGAAACTTCATGGATACGAGCACTCCTGCTGCCTTAGAGGACAACAGAGCACCTGAAAGACCAAATTCATCCACTGAAGTAGGCAAACACACTCAGAGACTCCATCAGACAATTAAATGCAGTTGGTGGTCAATTATGACCCCTCCATACCTAAAATGGCCAAGTGCCTTTGTAATGAAACTCTATATATACCCAAAAACAAGGTGTAATCAGGGTTGGTGGTTGATGTTTTGGTGTAAAGTTAAACTTATATAGATTGTAACTATTTTTATACTTGCAGCGTCTCGTCTTCATTTTCAATTAATACAAGCTTCTTTTGATGTTAATTGCTCACTTTCCATTTCTCTTCCCTTCCAAGCTATGCCTGATATGTTGTACACTTGAACTCTTGATGTTTAGCATTAGAGTAGCTATCATCCTATCTCTGTGTTAAAATCTTGTATGTATCATTGTATGAATTATTTAGGTTTCTCTTCATCTGGTGCCAGAGAGCTGTCATCCTGTCTGTGCATTAGTAGATTAGATTTGTAGACTTCTTTACTGGTTGCAGCCGGCCATCACATGGTCTTGTGCATCTGCTGGTGTGGTCAATATTCTCCATATTCACCCAATCTTAAACTGTGAGTAGTTGGTGGTCTAAAGCCTTGTAGTCTGAGGGTGTTCACACATGTCTAGAGTGAAACAAAATAGAAGTGGTTATCTAGCTTGGACAAGCATCATTCCTTCCATTCATCCATTTGCAACAATAAGTTGAATTTATATGTTACCAGGCATCTCCAAGCTACAACCTAGGAGAGTTTCTTGGAATCCTAACAGAGGCCATGGATAAATAAGCATCCTATTCCATAGTCACCACGGGGTGTCAGGGGAAGGTTGAACCTTTTACCCTATACAAAGTGCACCAATAGGGGATGGTGAGTTACCCTGTGGTCATATGTTACTCCAAGAAGTATCTCGTGCCCCCCTAGAGCTCCCAGAGCTCAGTACATCATACTTGACCCTCAAAAGAGGGTCTCTGAATGACTCCAAGTCGTTCTTGGAAAGTCATAAATTTGACCTTTCCTAGGGGCTTTGTTAAAATGTCAGCGACCTGCTCATCTGTATCGATATGTTGGAGCCTTATAGCTTCATGCTGCACCATGTCACGAATATAGTGGTACTTGATATTGATATTCTTGGAGCGACCATGGAATACAGGATTATCTGATAAACGAATCCTGCTCTGGTTTTCACATAGGATCATGGTGGTATCCAATGTAAATCCAAATAGCTCACTGAAGAGCTTTCGTAACTAGTTTGCCTCATAGGAGGCCGTGCTAGCAACAATGTACTCTGCCTCGGTGGTGCTCAAAGCCACAAACTTATGCTTCTTGCTCATCCAGGATATCGAAGCGGAATTTGGTACTCAAGTACTGCGAATGTCTACACAAGTATATCCAGGACGAGATGGAGTTCCTGGAAATATCCTTTCTTGGTGCCGCATATCAATATGTTGTCAAGATCAAGCATGAATTTAAACGGAAGAAGCGAGACTTTGGATATGTGAATCTGAAGCAAGGGAAAGGCGCCTCTAAACCTTAAAACAAAGGAAAAAGCCAAGGTGGGGTGACCCAAGACAACCCACTGAAGCTGCAAAAGAAGAACAACATGACGAAGACAATGAAGAACACAGGGAAATGGTGTGAGCATTGGGAAGGTATTACATTATCTATATAAAAATATTTATCATATAAATCGATTATTATCAAAATATTTATGATTCAAGCAATGTTCTTAAATGGTGTATTAGCTAGTTTACATTGAGTATAGCATGAAACATTTTTTTTTTTTATATAAAAAAATGTAATGCATTATAATAAATAAGATACATATGGAAATTTGGTATCCCTAAGTTAGTTAAGTGGTTAGTGAATTACTTTAAATGGTTAACTGTTTTGAATTTTATATGGCCAGTATTGTGAAATGTATTATGTATATATAAAAACAATTTTAATAGTTGAAAGGGTAATGATATTTTTTATTCATATTTATATAGGTATTATTTTATTTGTATTTTGAATTGTAAAAATAAATATTTAAGTAAATGGGTTATTTTGGAAATATGTTGAAGAAAATGATTTAAAAATTAAATTTCTGATTTGAAAAAAATACATTATCTATATAAAAATAATTTATCATATAAACTCGATTATTATCAAAATATTTATGATTTCAAGCAAAATGTTCCTAAATGTATATTTACCACTATTGCATGGGAACACCATTCCTCAAAAATATCAAACATGGTCAATGTCTAGCATGGGTGGTTAAAGTAGTGTGTGATTTTCCTTTGTATCTAAGTTTGATTACCTATGAAGTACATGCTTGTTTCTCATGGCTAATTTGCCTCCACAAGGAACCACTTCATATGGATGGAGATCAATGCACTTTCTGGTAAATTTGGAAAAATATATCATCCCTAGCCATGATCAATTAGATTTTTTTTCTCATTTACAAGTTATATGTTAAATTTACATTCTTGGTGAATAAATTTCAAACAAATAAAATATTAGGAAACTTTGGGGTGGAGAAGAATACCATACTATAAATATATTTCTTATTTTCATAGATGACACAAATGGTAACCACATTTTTCAAATATTGTTTTCTCTGAATAACATTTAATTCAATAATTTAAAAATTGTGAAAGTTTCTTGGAGTTATATTAATGAGAAAACCGTGGGAATTAATTTTAATATATTTATTGGATGTTTGTTGACCATTAATAGGGATAATGACTATCTTATCTTAGTTGTGGATCACTTCAATGAAATTATCATGATGATACCATATAAAAAAAATACTTTTAGTCCATTATGTATAAAA
>APFE030292160.1:0-60857 GCA_000404065.3 Pinus taeda | reverse complement strand
GAGTGGTTTTGGTATAAGTACCAGTCACCAATTTTGTAGCTTCTGGATAGCTGCAAAATCTTCTGCATATCCTTGGATAGTCTGGCAGGAGGAGTCCTCTTTAGCAGGCAGATGACTGGATATACAAATTGATCAATGAATTCACAGTATGAATAGGGGGAGTCCTGGACCTGGTGGAAGACTGAAGACCAGAAGATCACAGACCTCCTTTCCCCTTGTGAGTCTAGCTTCTTGATTGAGCATTGGAAGCTGTCTGTTTGATAGTATGGGAATAAATGGTAAATGTATGAGGAATATTTGAATATTGCCTCCCTGTCCAGTCTTGTCAACTGATCATGAATCTTGATGGCAATGTACTTGGCATAGTTGTATTTGATAGCAGGGGGCTTCATAAGGCTGTATGCAGACAGCATGACCAGTACAGTTATATCAACATGTTCATTTGTGGTGAACCCCAGCACAGAGGTCACCATGTCTACCAATAGCTTGCCCACTTCATTGAAATCTTTATATGAGAAAGGGGGTGGCCCAGAGGGCTGGCAGTCTGCCTTCATGAATTTCCTGGCTATGGCTTCAATGTCTGAATCCGAAAGTCTGGAGCCCACATCTAGCAAAAAGTCCAAGGAGAAAGGGTACAGCAGCTGGGTCTGTTTGTAATTGAGCATCTGGTTGATGGAGTCTGGGGTTATGTAGAAGAGGATGCTCCCAGATGGAGACCTCACAGCCCTGAGCTTCTGGTCATAATTCTCTGCACACAGATGCATGATTTCTGGGAATATATTGACAGAAGGCAGAAAATAAGTGGGCAAATTGGACTGCCAGACCCCATATAGGTCACTACCGTCTAAGTGAGTGTTCCTCAATTGACAATATGTCTGCAAATGGTTTCTTTGTGCCACAAAATCTGTGATGAGAGCATCATCATCCACCAAAGGTATAGCTTCTAGCTCTCTGTTGGGTGGGTTAATGGGTAAAGCATCCAGAGCAGCTGAAGCTGCCATTGTTTTGATCTTTGCTGGTAGCTTTCACTATGTCTCAAGCTTGGTGTGAAGGGGTCTACTGCTCTCTGTCTGCAGTGAGCAGTTTTGGAAGTCTAAGGGCTGTCACAGGCTTAACTACTCTGTGGGGCACTCTTTTTTAATACAGCAGAGTGTTTTTAGCTGGATAGCTGGTCAATTGCAGAGGTTTTGCTTATCAGAGGTGAAGGAGGATGCAAAGCAGTGCTTCTAGCTTGTGGCTGGGCTTTGTAGCTGCCCTTTTGTGGAAAATTTAGGCAGAGTTTTCAGCTGGTCGCGGGTTTCCCTGGAAGTTTTTCTGTGTAGGGGTTACAGAGGTCTCACTGGCAGCTTTACGGGTGAATTTCAACCATATGGTTTCTTGAATTACAGTAGTATTTAAGCAGGAAGCAGGATTTACATGGAGAATGAGAGGGCAAGAGGGTGCTTGCGGCGAAATACCTGTTTGAATGGCGTATGGGCAGTTGCAGCGGTCGAAGTGGTTGGATTGTGTATGGCTGAGTTGACAATGGAGGGAGCAACAGTTGTAGCGGATGACTTTTGCTTTTTGACCGTTGGAAATCAAATTCGCCTTCAGCTGAGCTCCAGGTTGTTCGGCAGAAAATGTTAAAAAACAACGGTTTTTACCCCTTTTTATGCATTTCGGGCGAATTGGCGCTTTTTTGTGGTGACGTCATGATGGGCCCAAGTACGGAGGAGACGACGTGGCAGGTGACGTGGATGCCTAGGTGGCATGGATGCCCAGGTGGCATGGCCATGGTGGCGGGGTAGTCAGAGCAATACGTGGGGCCGGGTGAGGTGGAAGCACGGCAGCGGTCAAAAAGTGGGGTGACGTCACGCTGACGGAGGCATGACGTCAGCGTGAGGGGAAGGGCGGTAAATGGATTCCCCGGCAAGCCCTCAGGCGGTAAGTGGTTTGGAGGGGGGAGGGCAGCGAACACATCCCGCGCCTGACGCGTGGCAGGGGTACGGCGGCAATACCGCCCATTCCCCGGACGCAAAAGGTCGGGCAGGTTCGTAGGCGGATCGACCGCCCACCGTTGGATGGCGGGGCAGGAGATCTGACAGCTGGCGGCGATCGGGACATGCCGACGGGTTTGTGCAGTGGGGACCTGCCCTTTGATTTGACATTTATTTTAATAAAGGCGCGGGGGGGGTAAAACTATAGTCTTTTGGGTTTTATGGGTTTATTTGCCCGCGCGACTTTAATTAAAATTTGATTTTTTCAACTTTAGACAATGGGTCTTAGGGCGGAGAAGGGGAAAAAAGGGTTTTTTAGGGCGGGGAACCTTGTGTCATCTTTTTTTTTCAAAAGGGTTATGGGTAGGAGGGGTTTTATTGGGATTTTTTCTTTGCAAATGAGGGTCAAATGAACAAAATGACATGGAATGAGAGGGGGTGACCTGGGAGGTTCATCAAAGTGACCAGGTGTCATTTTGATTCCCTTTTAAACAGAACATATGGCTATAATGCCAGGGGAGGGATATTTATAGAAAATTTGGGGTTTATACACCATGGTGTTAATATTAATAGGGAAGGGTGAGATAGGGGAATTACATAGTAGGATTAGCTGTTAAAGTGGGGGGAAAATATGGATGAGGATCAGTACACTCAAGTCCTTTTGAAAACAACTTAGTGTAAATGGTAGATCAAAATGAAAAGACTTTTTACACAAGAAATGTGGCTTTTAAGGCCATAAGAACCTGACAAAGACATAAACTTTTGTGCTCTGTACTGCTTGGGAAAGGGTGTTAGTAATGAGTGATATAGAAATGAAAACAGGGAAGTTAGTCATGCTCCAGTGTGTTGATTTTGCGGTGGATGTTTAGCAACTTTGGTCTTGAAAAAGGCTCCACTTCTGCAACCCCATCTACCTACCCAACTATTTTGCCTAACATTTTCATTTCTTCTTGTAGGGTGCATTTAGGCTAGCAAACCCTTTTAAATGCCTTTTCTTTTACATTGGCTTTTTGCTCTCACTTCCTATTTAAGGCTACCCTTATTCCTTCCAGGCCCCAGTTTAAACAGTTGGGAGCCTCAGCTTCTCTACCTAGCTATTGATCTGCCAAGATTAAACAATTTGGACATATTTCTTTCTCTTTTCTACAACATGAAAATTGAAAACATGGCATGATCCAGTTTAGACTGTTGGATCATCCATCAAAATTGAGTCCCTACCAAGATTGAGACACACCTTGTCTCCTTGTGGAAATATGGGATCTTTGCATTCAAAGCAGAGCATATTTGGAACTTTGATCATCAATCATGAAATATGAAACCTATTGGTATAGGTATCCAACACATCCAAGGCTCCACCAAAGCCATCTGTTGATGGAGTTATTGGCTCTGTAAATCCGTCGTCCAAAAAATCATCCTCGAACCCTAGGAAGAAAATATCGAATGCTTCTAACAAAAACACTTCTCAGGGTGGTTCAAATTTTGGAAGTACTTCTGAGGTTAATGCCGTCCAGTCCACCACGGCGAATAAGGCCTCGAAGGGAAAGAAAAAGGGGAAAGCAAAGAATAAGTCTGAGCAACCTAAACAGGATTCCTCCAAACCTCCATCCGAGGAAGGAGCCAAGCGTAAACCCAAGTATCCTTGTCTCATCTGCGATGATGATCACTATACCAAAGACTGCCCAAGGCGGTCCGAGGTTAGCCGTTTATTGAAAGGCGCTCTTGGGATTCCTGTGGTTCTTAAAGAACCTTTCCCCTCTCAACAAACTCAAATGGTGGCTGATCCATCTTCGTCTTCTTCTCCCTTTGGTTCCCAAGTCTTCATGGCTGGATCCATTCCCGTTCATGTAACGAGTCGAACAAAGGAGTATCCGTTATCCGCCGAGAAGGAGCCCGAGGTTCCCTCAAGCGCTCCTCCATTTAGTTCTGGTCCGCTTCACATCGAGAGACCTAGTACCGAGACGACAATCCGACCCCCTCCCAAAGGAGTACTCCGGAGATCATCTTACAACCCAAATGTTCGTGCTACCCAGCACTATAGCATAGTTGAGGACTTAGCGCAGGCTCCGTCGGCTATGTCCGCTTTAGAAGTTCTCCAGACTTGCCCCCTTAGAGGAAGTCCCTGTTATCGGCCATCGGTGGCATCGACCCGACAGATTCGGATTTGATCACCTTTGATCTCGAGAGCCATGTCCCAAGGCTGCCTCATCAGATCGCCTTTCTCATACAAGTCGTCACCAATTCGAAAACGATTCATCGTACAGTTATTGATGAAGGCGCATCAACTTGCATCATGTCTATTGCTTGTTGGAAAGCAATCGGGTCTCTGACTTTGAGCCAGTCTCCCACGACGCTAGAAGCTTTTGATGGGAGAGAATCTCGTCCCTATGGTATTCTTCAACGATTGCCGATTACTTTAGAAGGGAAAATCGTTGAAGTAGAAGTTGAGGTCGTTAACGCAAATATTACTTACAACCTCCTTCTGGGCCAGAGTTGGACATATGCCATGCGTGCCGTGGTTTCGTCCCTCTTCCGTGTCATTCGTTTCCCTCACCAGGGGAAAATTGTCACGATAGACCAGCTCTCCTTCTTCGCTTCTTCTTCTAAAGGTAATGTGCCCTTCGTGGAGCATACCTCCATCCCGTTCGAGAGTGTGGGAGCCGGGCTCTTCAAAGATCCCACCCTCATGGGTGTTTTTTCACTCCCACCTCCGAACCTTGCTTCGCTCGATTTGGCTTCTACCCATTCTAATCCCTCATTGCACACTGTTGCAACCCTCGATCCCTCTGCACAAGGGGGCATTGATCCTCTAGCTTGTAAACCTCACTCGGTCGGGGGGCATGGGCAGATCATCAGTGTTGTTGATCATTTTATAAAACAGGCCGAGACGACACCTACATTATCTAGGCCGGTTACGCAACAATGCGATAAGGGAAGTCCCGAAATGGGCTTGACTTGAACCAAGTACCATGCGTGTACTCTATTTTTGTATATACGTGTGCTTTCAGCAAGTGTGTTGTGTTTGCATGTTTTTTATATTTTTTCCTTGGTATGTCGGCATGATTGCCGCTTATTATGTCTTTTGCTTCTTGAACAGATGTCTAGATCGCCTTACGTTGGTTTCACTGATGGTGCTTCCCGTAGTACACATAGCTTTTCATCTGCGGCATGGGTGATCTACGATCCTGATGGTGAGTTAGTAGATATTCAAGGGGTTTGTCTAGGTTGTACAATGAACAATGTTGCTGAATATAGTGTTGTGATTGAATTATTAGCTGAGACGATTAACCTCGGCATTCACACATTGGTTGTGAACTTGGACTCTCAGCTTGTAGTCCACCAACTCAACGGGCGTTATTCCGTCAGAGATCATCGGATTTTAAGGTTTTATTTACGTGTTAAGTTATTAGAAAGGGATTTTGATTTCGTTCCTTATCAGCATATGCCAAGACGACTTAATAGGTTAACTGATGCATTAGCTAATTATGTGTTGGACAAGCATTTGCATAACATGTGATTCAACATAACACAAGAAGCATAAAGTACAATAAACCATAAAACATATGTATATATATATGTGTGTGTCCAAAATGTTTGCACCCCGTGCATCATCAAAAAACAATACATGTTTGTCTAAATACATCCGGAGACAACATGTCTCTCAAAAAATATGCATGAAAGGAAAAGCCTAGATATCTAGTCTCAGTGGTGCTCATGGTAGCACGTCACCGCTCGCACTAGATGCCTTAGAAGCCAGTGGATGTGAGTTGGCACCCCCACTGTGTGCCTCTGGTATGCTAGTTCGACATCCGCTAGCCGAGCATAATTTTGGGATCCCTCGAGTGATAGCCTCGAGGTTCTGGATGAGCTCCCCTCTGTCACCACCCTCCTCCTGAGGATCTGCTCCTGCTGCTACTGCTACTGGATGTCTCCTCACAATGGGAGGCATGCCAGCTAGACGCTCTGGGCCGATGTGTGCATGTGCATATAAAGGTCATTAGGACAAGAATGTACTAACAAAAAAATCAAAAAATCAAAAAAATGAGGACGTACCAATCTCCTCATCCCAGTCCTCTCCCTCCAGCAGGGGAAGGTCAGGGTCTTTGGTGAAGTCTGTCCCCACATACGGCTACTCTTCCACCACTATCAGTTGGCAATGAAGCCACTCGAAGAACTCAAGTCTAAAGGACATCTGCTGGCCGCCACCACCCCTCGGCATCAGTGCCACCCATCGAGCCATCCTTAGCTCTCGAGGTGTTGGGTCTGCTACAAAGGCCCCTTGGCCCTGAAAGCTTGGCACACATTCCAAGAAGAACGTCACCAAGATGGAACCATACCCGAACTGTTGCAGCTTGCCCCGCTTGGCCTTTCTCAGCTGCCTCTTCATATTGGTTATCACAGCTAATGCCCAATTGAAGATCGTCGAGCTAAGGCACTCCATTGCTAATAACATGTGGTTCTTTGTAGCTTCGTAGGGCACTTGTGCCCCCAGAGCTCGTGTAAAGGTGAATAGCAATGCTCTCAGTGTCAGATCCTGAACGGTGGGGATATCCACCTTCGAACTGCCCTGCCCATATTTTGCCTCTGGGCAAACTCGAGCCTTCACCTCATCCATCTTCTCTCCAGATGGCCTGCTTCGAGTCAATCAAGGCACCGGCCCTCATCGCGACAATCCAGTCAGGAAGTAGACATCATACACGTCCAACTCCAGCACTTGGTCCCATATCCGGAACACCTGTTCCTCTACATCCCACAAGTCGATCAGATATTGCAAGAGCTCTGGCTAAGATCACAAATAGGATAGCATGAAATATTTTTTGAGCCCACACGCTCTGACAGCTTCCATGAAATCGTCCTCCGCTAGGGCCGATGTGTCCACTTGATCATGCTCCTGTTCCTTCCATACAATCACCATTTTTGTGGATTGCTCTGCAAATACAAGCCAAAATAGTGAATTAGACTCTCAAGTAACTTGAAATTGTAGGAAAACAGGGTTTGAATTTGTTAACATTTGCCAAAAAAATGCGCGCGGCCGTTGGCGCGATTGTTTCTAAAACAGTCGTGCCCATGGGTGCGCGCCCTATGGGAAAATTGCCCCATTGGCGTGGGTTCGTGCCCGAAAACCGTGCTAATGGGCGCAACCCCTAAATTCAGAATCCTTCCCATAGGAGATGAAAATGCAACTAAAAACATCGGATGAAAATGGAGCTAAGGACAAGACCTCTTACCTGACACTGACGGCGCTCGAAATGGTCCACTGGATTTGTCGCAATCGCCAACTAAAGATCGCACTCCAAAAAGCCCTAATGTCGCTCTCCAAAGGTAAAAAGTGAAAAGTAATTTTTATTTTACCATTTTCACCATTTTATAACTTTTTGGCCCTTAATAGGTTTTAAAAAGTGATTTTATGAATATTTTTATGAATATTTGTGTCGAAAATGGATTTTATACCGATTTCTTGTGCAGCGACAGGTGTTTATGCAGCTTTCATGGCGAAACGAGTTGTATTTTATACTTTTTCGGACTCGGTAAATACACGAAAAAGTCACTTTGGAGTCATCTTTTGCTCTTTTATGACTCTCTAAACGGAAAAGAATGCCAAGTTGGTCCTCTCGACTTGTTAAATGGACATGAGAGGTGGTCGTCTTTAAACCCTTTTTCTGACCATTTAAAAACGAAAAGATTGTCGAACCCTTGTCGTTTCCAGTTCGTTAATGGTCATGAAGCAACGTGGTTTTGATTTCTTTTTTACTTTTTCATATCAGAGTCACTACTTGTGAAAATTACTCCTCGGTCGTAATGATCGGGCGGTTCTTTCGAGCATGGTTTTATACTTTTTCGAACTCGAGAGACACAACTTTACGAAAAAGGACACCCCTGGAGTTTCTTTTTCGCTGTCTTTTCAAACTCTCTAAACATGAAAAGACGTCAATTTCTTCCTTTGTTAGACTCGTTAAAACTTAATGACATCGGATCAAGTCGAAATGACGCCTCTCAAGCATATGCTATCCCCGTAAAGCTTGTCATCCAAAAATAACCAGGGTACTCGCCAAAAATGGTGGGGAAATAAAGGAACTGTAATCATCGTCGTGTCGACAGTATGTCCCTCTTGAACATGGCACTCATCTGCATTTGTGTCTGGGTGGGGACATCTCATCTTGTTTCACACTTGCCTCCATGGGTTTGGGTTATCCTGTTTGACCATTCATCTGCTCATCACCTTGTCACCATGACCCTTGATCATTTGATGTCAAATACTGCCAAGTCCACTGTCATGCCACCGATATGTTCAAGAGGAGCTAACCTCTGCAGAATACTCAACCTCCCTCTGATACCTCACATAAAAAAATTTCTCCTTCTCTGTCTCGTGTCGATGATGTGGGAAACATCATGGCCCACTTTCGATTAAGGTCACTTCTTGTCGACTTCAACTCATTATCCAGGAAGTTGACTTAGAGACTCCCTTCAGGTACCTTGGAGCCTGCATGCCTCAATGGCAGGTTCTTCGTGTTCGACGTGAGGTTTTCATCATTGACCTCCAATCAGATGATTCTACGGGTGTTTGACACCGGCTCACTGGTTCGCACGCTTTGGATTTTACCTATAGTACCTTAAGGACCATTGTCATTATTGGTGGTACCTCTCGTGTCTGTTAACAGTTTTCATCATTGACTGGTAATCAGATGATGTTCTCACATGTTCGGTTTCGACTCCTATATTTGCATGCTTGAACTTGTACTTTGTTTGGGTCAAGTTGGAGCGCAAGACCCTGGATTTTGTCTGTTGAGATCCAGGCTGCATTTTGTGGATTATTATAATCACTACATGACTCATTCACTAGATGGCAGTGACCATGCCTGAGTCTATTCATTGATCCTCATCGGATGGCTGCGTCCATACGTGGGATCCAGATTTTTATGTACTCTGCTATGGATGGCTGTGCCCATACCATGTACATCATATATTTGAGATATCAGTTGTACTTCGTGCAGGTTCTCCGACGGCCGTGTTTTCAGTCGACCAAGTTCTTGTAAAGCACTTCACCCCTCTCTCTCTCGGGCTTCATGCTTTAGGGGGCATCTGTTACACAGTAATTTGTCACCGTCCCTGTTACCCCTTCTCCCGCACATTGGAGGACCTATTCCGGGACCTGTGAGAAGTGACATAACCTGAAAACACCTGCATTGTATCCCCTTGAGTATGTACTTCATATGCCCTGGAGACACCTTCTACAAAATACCCAAATATATATCCCTTTCTCCATTAGCGTTGTTCCATAGTGTATCACTCGCGCCAATGGGGGAAATCCTCCAAAGAGGGTGCGCTAGCTGGCGCTCTGTCTCATAGTCGCACTAGTGCCAACCCAGTTCGGTAAAGTTTTTAACAAACAAACTTTCGAAGGTTCCTTCTAACCTATCCATGAATTGATTCCTGTTTGAGTTAGTTCAGTTGGGCTTCGAATCTCCCAAGGAGGGAAGTAGTTCTACACCTCTCATGGAAGCTTCCTAATGATAAGGACAATCCCATGAATCAAGTGGATGGTCTTATCTACTCCCCCTACCTCTATATAAGCTTGTTCCTTTGTCATTAACAAGCTAGTTAGTAATTCTACTCTTCAAGCTCCCAAATCTAAGTCCCAAATTCTGAGAATTGCTAAGCTCATGTTGCAGGAGGCCTTGTTCATCCCTATGAGGCTAAATCCTTAAGGAGGAGATCCATGTCCAAGTAACTAAGGAGAGAGAGGCTTGTTCCCCATCCCCTACAAGCTTTGCAAGGCATGTGTTGCTGGTCACCCAGCCAAAGGAGGATTTGACGTCAGAACTTGGTTGTATTCTCTTTTGTTTATCAATAATAATAGACGACTATCATTATGGTTCCACTCATGTGTCTTTATTATGATGTTTGAGTTGTATCCTTTCTGACAGATACATAGTTGCATTTCTTGGATTTTATGCTTGTATTTGTCTTGTTCTTTGTGTGTGAAGGTGTCTATTCATGAGGATCATGATTATTGTGACCACCTGAAGTGAAATAATGAAAGCGACGACTCTTCTACAAATACTAGCATTGGATGTTAGTTCCAGTCTTCGCAGCCTGTCACCAGGGATCAACATGAGCTCTTACTATATCTGGTTTTGTTAGATGTTTTGCACATGATTTTCAGCACAAAACATGTCACAAGTGTTTTCATCAGAAGGAGCTCGGAAAAATATTTCCAATGGTATATCACACTCCCGTAACCGGTTCCTGGATTAGAAAAATGAATGAGTGATTCTTGGTTATGCATGTTTCGAGGTCAGTTCCTGCACACAATGACAAGTTTAGTACAAAATCCGTTTCTGAACTAATGGTAAGGAATTTTTGAAAAGTGAAGGAGGTTTTTGTTCACCACATACTAAAAAACACAAACATCCTTCATTTTATGCACAGGTGTTACTCTGTGGGAGATATACAGTGATATTTGGAGCCTACAGTAAAACAAAGCAAATTTTTCATATTTTCTAATGTTTTAGTCATTTTAGTGCGGAGCCATTTTACAACAGATGGAAAGTAATATTGCAACACCCAAGAAGGTATTTGTTAAGAACGAGCCATATAACAAAAACCTCTTTCATTTTATTCACAGGTGTAATGGATTGGGCTATGTGACTAGATCTTGACAGCTCCTTTTCACAGAATTAAAGTTTTAATGATTTTCTATTTTAGAGATGATTTGGTGGAACAGATTGCGAGCTACTGGAAACGAATTTCCCAAATTGGAGAGAGGTGTTTCTCTAGCACGACCTTATATACAAAAACCTTTTTCTGTTTTGTAACAGGTGTTATGGTTTGGGAGATATGTGTTCATCTTCAGCACCTATTTTCAAAAATTCGGCCCAAATTTAATGTAACTAATTCTATTTTGAAGAAAATGGTTGAGCTCAATCCCTTAGTACAAGGATGAGAAAATGTATATATTGTATGAATTTCATAGTGTAGGGGTTGGATTTTGGGAGAGGTTGGACTCTTGGGATTTCTTTGGCATACTATTGTACATATTTTCTCTGCATTTTTGGCTAAGGAAAGACCAGGGTTTTGCAGCACTGTTTGGGATCCATGTGGCTTTATGATTTGATGGTGTGCTTCTCTCAGTAATTGTAAGTTGTTATGTGTATCATTTTCCTTCTCCCACCTTCTAAAATTTGAACAAATGAAGTGTTAAGGTAGAATCCATAGATTGTTATGCTCTGCCTTTAAATTTGTTTAATTTTCCATGTTTTCATCTGTTTAAGGAGAATCCTTGAAACCTTCTTGCTCTCCTTAGCTCCTCACCAGTCTGATCTACCCATTCATTCCCTTTAAAAACATCAAGGTGATCACCTTCCTTGCCCCATTCAGACCTCTGCAGAAACTGTGCCTCATCCCTAAGCCCAAATTTGCCTTTCCCTGTTTCAACACAAACACTCCTAAAAACTCAAATCAAACCTTTGTACTTCATACCTAGCCTAAAATTAGCTTCTATTTCAGTCATCTCGAGTCTCATCGATCATCTTTTGCCGAGATTTACCGGAAGAGAGCCCTCTCCTGTCCTCGTATGGCTAGCTACGAGGCTGAGCGTGGTTTGATGTAGCCTTGAGTTTTACCTTATTTTAGCCTAAGGTAGATTTGAGCACTAACATAGTGGCGACCATACTGGGGAAGAAAATTTTATTTGTTTGTTAGTGTTCTTTGTTTTATAGACTACAGACGGAGTCTGAAGATTAGCCAGGTAGCCTTTGAAACGCTTTTGCTTTGCATTAGCGCAAGTAGAAAAAAGCTACTTCAGCCAATCTCCGGTCTAGTCTTATAAACAGAATATCTAATTTGCAAATTTCCCCAGTACATGTATCAAGTTAGATCTGATTGTTGATGGTGGACAACAGTCAGACACATATGAAGGCTGAAACATTCACCTGGCGACTCCAAATCGATCCAGAGATTCCAGTGCTCGCTGATCCATTTATGCAATGGTAGGGTATGTGGCAAACCCTGCACTTTGTGAAGCTGTAAAAGAAGTTAGAGAGTGGTTAGTGGATATTGAAATTAATGAATAATTTTTCAGTGCCTTGCTTCAATGTTTGAAATCTCCAAAGTTCCCTCTTGAAACTAAAACTGGTGTCTGTGAGTTAATTGTTGAAAAACTTGAGAAGGAGATTCAGTATTTGAATGAGCAGATCCAGTCATATGATTTCTGAGATCCTAAAAAGTTCTTGGAAACTCTTCCTCCTTCGAAACAAGAAATAATAGAGTTTCCACAGATGTTTGCATTGACAGTGTGCAACTGGATGTATGTATTGCAGAGTTGGGGCAGAAAATAGAGTCTGGATTTTGTGATCCTATTGCAAATACATGGAAATGTTTTTCAGTTTGATTGATAGATCAGGCTATCTTTTACATGACCAGGCTCATTACGTGCATGAAGGGCCGCCAACAATTACATCTATGTCCTGGTTGAAGCACTTTCAAGAAGCATCCTTGTCACAGTTACTTGATTGGTTGATCCGGCATTACAAAATTACTTGATCTATAAATTTTGTAGCAAAGTGGGTTAGATTTGTACATAAATAAGCTGCCCAAGGCAACATTTCAGTTTTTGGTATTTGTTTATGTACAAGTTGCAGTATGTATATGTTATTGGATTGGTATGAGTTGTTTCGGGTTTGCAGTTGTTTGACCATCCATGCCCAATGGAAGAGGCACTATCTACTTTCCAGAGATCTATAGTTCTTGGCACCTCCAAGGAGCTACCATCCCCATTGGAGCCAATGTTAGTTCTAGTCTTCGTAGCCTGTCACCAGGGATCAACATGAGCTCTTACTATGTCTGGTTTTGTTAGATGTTTTGCACATGATGTTCAGCATAAAACATGTCAGAAGTGTTTTCATCAGAAGGATCTCAGAAAAATATTTCTAACGGTATATCACACTCCCGTAACCGGTTCCTGGATTAGAAAAAATGAATGAGTGATTCTTGGTTATGCATGTTTCGAGGTCAGTTGCTGCACACAATGACAATTTTAGTACAAAATCCGTTTCTGAACTAATAGTAAGGAAGTTTTGAAAAGTGAAAGAGGTTGTTGTTCACCACATACTAAATAAAAAAAACCTCCTTCATTTTATGCACAGGTGTTACTATGTGGGAGATATACAGTGATATTTGGAGCCTACAGTAAAACAAAGCAAATTTTTCATATTTTCTACTGTTTTAGTCATTTTAGTGCGGAGCCATTTTACAATAGATGGAAAGTAATTTTGCAAAACCCAAGTCATTTTTTGTTAAGCACAAGCCATATAACACAAACCTCTTTCATTGTATTCACATGTGTCATGGATTGGGATATGTGACTAGATCTTGACAGCTCATTTTCACAGAATTAAAGTTTTAATGATTTTCTGTTTTATAGATGCTTTTGTGGAACCGATTGCGAGCTGTTGGAAACGAATTTCCCATATTTGAGAGAGGTTTTTCTCCCATACAACCTTATATACAAAAACCTCTTTCAGTTTTGTAACAGGTGTTATGGTTTGGGAGATATGTGTTCATCTTCAGCACCTAGTGTCAGAAATTCGGCCCAAATTTATTGTAACTAATTCTATTTTGAAGAAAATGGTTGAGCTCAATCCCTTAGTACAAGGATGAGAAAATGTATATATTTTATGAATTTCATAGTGTAGGGTTTGGAGTTTGGGAGAAGTTGGACTCTTGGGATTTCTTTGGCATACTATTGTACATATTTTCTCTGCATTTTTGGCTATGGAAAGACCAGGGTTTTGCAGCACTGTTTGGGATCCATGTGGCTTTATGTTTTGATGGTGTGCTTCTCTCAGTAATTTTAAGTTCTTATGTGTATCATTTTCCTTCTCTAACCTTCTGCAATTTGAACAATGAAGTGTTAAGGTAAAATCCATAAATTGTTATTCTCTGCCTTTAAATTTGTTTAATTTTCCATGTTTTCATGTGTTTAAGGAGACTCCTTGAAACCTTCTTGCTCTACTTAGCTCCTCACCAATCTGATCTACCCATTCATTCCCTTTAAAAAAATCAAGATGATCGCCTTCCTTGCCCCATTCAGACCTCTGCAGAAACTGTGCCTCATCCCCAAGCCCAAATTTGCCTTTCCCTGTTTCAACACAAAAACTCCTAAAAACTCAAATCAAACCTTTGTACTTCATACCTAGCCTAAAATTAGCTTCTATTTCAGTCATCTCGAGTCTCATCGATCATCATTTTCCAAGATTGACCCAGAGAGAGCCCTCTCCTGTCCTCGTAGGGCTAGCTACGAGGCTGAGCGTGGTTTGATGTAGCCTTGAGTTTTACCTTATTTCACCCTAAGGTAGATTTCAGCTCTAACACCCTACAAGCTTTGCAAGGCATGTGTTTCTTATCACCCAGCCAAAGGAGGATTTGACGTCAGAACTTGGTTGTATTCTCTTTTGTTTATCAATAATAATAGACGACTATGATTATGGTTCCACTCATGTGTCTTTATTATGATGTTTGAGTTGTATCCTTTCTAACTGATACATAGTTGCATTTCTTGGATTTTATGCTTGTATTTGTCTTGTTCTTTGCATGTGCAGGTGTCTATTCACGAGGATCGTGGTGATTGTGACCAGATGAAGTGAAATAATGGAAGCGACGACTCTTCTATGAATACTAGCGTTGGATTCGAGGTAGGCTCTCATCATTGGCCTTTACTTTGCAGTTAGGAACCTGCGTGTTAGCGTTGTTTGATTGTTGCTAGACCCCATTTAGGCTAGTGGGATCGCCTCTGTCCGCAGAGGGGATTTACCTGTACAACAGGATAGATGTAGCATGTTATGGGCATACCAGATGTATTTAGAATAGTGGACATTTTGATATGTGGTTTTCCATTTGTTTATGTTATGGATGTCATCTTGTGGGAAGAATAGATAGATACAGTTGTAGAAAGGCAATGGTGGATTTTCAACCTCACTTGGCACTGCATATATTAATCAAATGGAATGAATTTCTCAGTTCACATACATGTTGTCACCATATCAAAGAGTGGCTTTAGATATAATGAATTGATGCTCACCGTAACAACATGGTGGTTGAAAAACAACAATGTCTAAGGGATTGGGTTGTTGCTGTAAATTGAAGGAATGATTAAATTTATCATCCCTAAAGTAATTTGAAATGATATGGGACTCTATAATTTCTTCGGAATGGGAAAGAAGGATAGGACTAGAGTGACACTACCAAATGCATTAGGAGGGTTGGGGAGAATTTCTTCTCCTAGACTCTCAAAAGTGGATGCCCCCTTACCCAAAAATTGATCCAAAATGGATCTAACATAGACTTCTAAGTCTATGAATTTTCCTCACAGAGGAAAAATTAAAATCATTGGATGATTTTGAAAATAGTAACATGTCGTATATTATTTCATTTTGAATCTAACGTAATTTGAATGGGCCAAAACAGACTCCAGACAAAGGAGTTATTGTAAAAAGAAGATTTTCCCAATGTCCTTAGAAAAGGAGGCATTTCTTATTAAATTTAGCCTAAGGTTTAATATTAGCCTTATGCGCTAAAAACCTTTGTTAAGCGCTAAACCTTTATAAAGTGCATTTTACATTGAAAAGCATGTGGGTAGTCTCGGCCAAGTGGATTCAAAGAATTTCTATAAAACGAGCTAATACCTTTTGAGTTCCAAAAGAAAGGTGGTAAACAGTATTTCAAGCAGGCTCCAGGTGGTAAATGGTATTCGAAGGGTTGAACCTGATTCCATACATTGGCCGACACGTAACAAGTTTCAGGAGAGAGAAAACTACTTTTTTGGGTGGGTAATCTTTGCGCAAGTGGGCCACCTGAAAAGATTGTCAGCCGTCAGATTAGAGATCAGGGATCAATGGTGGAGATTGAGCAGGCTGCTTGTTGTTTCGGGTTTAGTGCGAACCGTCGGATTAAGTGGTAAGTCGATGGAAAATATTAAGTCACGATGTTTTAACCAAAGGCCAAGCGAATTTTTATATGCGATAGGTTGATTGTGATGAGCACTTCGAGCCATCGGATCAGAAAAAGAATCAAGGGTTAAGATTTGATCAGAGATCATTGATCGGGAAAACTTAAGAGCTGCAAACCATGGAAGCAGCAACCACCGATATGCCGAAATAGTGATATAGCGATGGGTCGATAGCGTCGATCGGAGCAATCGAAGATTGGAGATCAGATCGCAGCAATACAAAGGGTTGCATTGGGCCATGCAACATGCTATTTGCGATGAAGGAACAGACCCGATAGGATTAAAGATGTGATTGAATTCTATTTGAGTTCTAACTTAAAGGCTCATGATGTGTTTTTGTGAGTTTTTCCTGTGTATTTTGTTATGTGTTTATTCTGGGATTAAGGCAGAAGGAAGGCCAAATTATCGGGTTTCCTGTGCCCTCCAGTTCCTTTTCAATTATGAAACTGTTTCTAATTCAAACATCATTGTTCCCTACCATAAGGAAATGATGAACAAAATGTGTCATGAAAACACGAATTAAAACACAGAAGGAGGTAAAGAGACGTACAGTCAATTTCCACGCTTTAAGTGATTGTGGTAAAAGAACGTGTGATAAAACGCAATGAACCCAAAGATGCTGGGGACAGAGAGGATAGCCACCAGAACCATAGATCTAGACTGATTGACATAGGCAAATCCACCAGAGGTTGGAGGCAGAGCCATAGAACCAAAGAGCTCAAAGCAGACTTCTAAGAGCCATGATGTTGTCGAGAAGTTGTAGAATAGCAAAGAGATCAAATGATCGAGCTATTGTTGATGTCTAAGGTGTGCTGAAGACATAAGAAAGAGTTCCAGAGACAATCAAGAGAGTTCTGAGGGAGTTGGTGCAAGCTAGACCTCAAGATAGCTAAGAGCACTAATTGAAGGAGTCTAGTCCAGAGAAGCCTAGATCTATCTACAGAGTAAGGACAGCCAGGGGTAAGATGGCATTCTGAGCCCATTGGTTCATTTGTAACCCAATGGGGTTAATTATAGCACTTCTAAAAAAATTGAAGCCATAATCCCAAAGAGCCTAATCGAGTTGATTAGTTCTCAAGGAGACGTAGCCCAAGATATCAGGGTGAACTCCATATTATATTGTTGTCTCTTGTGGTTTTCTTATTTTTTGATTTATTTATTGTTATATGCATTTCATATCAATTTATGCAAATAAACATAAGAACTTAGCAGTTAAATTATCAATTATACGCTAGATCTTGGGAATATATAAGATTTTGAGTGGGAGAGGTTCATGTAAGCTTACAAGAATCCTTTAGTGCCCCATTTTTAGATCAGGTGGTATCAGGGCCAAGTTGATTAACCACACCTTCAAAGAAAGTTATATCAGAGCTAAGTTATACCAGAGTAGGTTGTATCATGATGCAAGTGGTATCAGATCAGAATGCTTGATTGACAGAGCAATCCATATGCTTGGTTGACTTGAAAGGTGTTTGATTGTTTGTAAACTGACTATTGTTTGAGTTGCAGAGATGAAGGGAAATCTATTTATAGGTAAGTCCAGGAGAGGACAAGAAGGAAGAAGGGCTAAAGGCATTCTTCTTATCCCAAAGGACCTCAAAGAAATCCTTGAAGTACAAGAGGTTTGTTGCAAAATGTTGCTTGAATAAGCTCTTTGTTAATCTTGTTTGAAGTTATTTTCTTCATTTTCATAATGACAACTTCTACAAGTGAGTCCTCAAATTATTCCTTCTGTTAGAAAATTATATATTACGAAGCAATGGAACACATAAAATATTGCAGAAATATAAACACAGAAAATGCATAAAACAAGAGAGACACAGATATATGTGGTTCACCCAGTTTGGGCTACGTCCACCCCGAATAGCCAGTCCTTCCTTTTTATTATCCAGCAAAATGAAGAGACACAACCTACAGTAGATCCACTATAATATCCTTTGTTTTCTCTCACAGTCTCACCTCTCTACTTCTCGCTCAGAGAATACACATCTATTACATAGCCTCAATACAATGACCTCATATGAAGAGAGAGGTTGCCTTCTAGGGCAAACAACCCTAAATTAAACATAAGTTCTACTATTAGATCATCCACCTAATGAACGTCCCAGATTGACTAGAAATTACTATACTTTTACAAGGCAATTTTACATCTGTTTTTAGCTTCGGAGGCACTGCCCCCGAGCCCTGCTGGGGGAACACTAGCCCCCGAACCCCCGCAGGGGGGACAAGTCCCCCCCGCATGGAGGGGTGAACAAACTTCCTAGGGTATACATCTGGCTGAACACAAAGACCTCTGAACAATCATGCTACACACTCAACACCTTCATCACAAGATTCCGTGATAAAGTCATGAAGCAAGACTTGTTCATCATGATGGATATGGTGAGAGAAATGAGTGTTGGAATTCGAGAGCAGTTGAATTCCGTGAAGGAAGAGTAGCAGTTTCTTTCTAACAAATTGTATGAAGTGGAAGGCCAACTTCATATTGCAAATATGAACCTAGAAAGGGTGCATGAGTTGGATACACGGCTCCTTGTTACCAAAGAAGCCTTAGTCAAGTATAAGCTTGAAGAAGAGGTAAATAATTCTAGTTTGTCTTCGATTTCCTCTAAGAATGTTTATATTGGTTCTTTTGAAAAACATACCAGAGGCATAGGATCCAAGTTAATGTCCAAGATGGGCTATGAAGCAAAAGGCTTGGGAAAACATACACAGGGTATTGTTGAGCCAATAATGGTTGAGGAAAGGCCTAAGTATTTGGGTCTTGGCTATTGACAATCTTATCGAGAAAGTTCCAAAGCTACCATGAAGACAATCGAAATAGTTCCAAGAAGGAGTTTCATTTCAGGTCTTCTACCTCAAGAGCGTAAATATTATATTCATGGGGAATGCAATAGCTTGAAACATCACTTTCAGGAAGAAGGTGTTCATAAGCATACACTTGAACCAGAGAGTTGTGGAAACTTTGAAAGCCTTGAAGAGATTGATGGTGTTCCAAAGGGAGCCACTTCTCCATTTGATTCACCTCCTCATCAAGGTAATAAAGGTGAAAGAGAAAGGTATAAATCTGGTTCTAATCATATTCCTTCTGATTATGTTAAGCATGATAAATTTCCATAAAAGCATTGGAAAAGCATTGCATGTTCCTTTTGTGGTTTGGATAACCATAATGCTTATAGTTGTTGGAAGAAGATGGCCACATGCAGGAAAATTTGGAAGGAAAAGAAGCAAGAAGCCAAAGGTCCCTTGGACGAGGCAAATCATGTTGTTGAGGAGATGCACATTTGTTGCACTTACTGCCATAAGCAAGGACATATTGCTGAAAGGTGTTAGAATTTTAATCCAACAATGCTTACATGAAACTTGATGAAGGTGGAAAGAGAAAATGGCAAGAATGGAAAGGAAGTTTCCATAAATTATGTGTTTCAAGATAATTCACATGTTGTTGTTGATGTGCAGACAAAGGAAGGACCTTTGAAATGGATTGGTAAGAAATGGTTAGAGTTCTTATCCAATTAAAGTTGCACATCTTTTGATGCAAAAAGAAATGTATCACATCTATTTGCATCTCTTTGTTAATGAGATGCAAGTTGTAGGATTCTACAAATAAGGTGAATGGAAAAGTTGAGTAGGAGACTCACTTTATTGCTGCAACCTTATATTCGTTTCAGCTTCAAAAGTACAGTGTGTTTAAGTGAAATTTGAAAGATGAAATGCATGCATAAGAATGATATGCATGACCAAAGGGATGTTGATGATTTTCTTGTATTTGAACATGTATGTGTAATTAACTTGAAGGGTTGATTGGTTTGTTTTTAAACATGCATGTAATGTAATATTGACTTGGAAAAAGTTGATTTGGTCACCAAGATGGCAATAATGATGAAGTGCTTCATCTTTGAAAAAGAATCCTAAAGTTATTTTTCTACATGCTTGACTTGAAGGGTCAATAGTTTTAAAGGCATGTTTTGTTGTCTTGTTATCTAGTCAATCATTTGTATGTAGATGTAAAGACATGGAGGTAATTCACAAGATGTGAAATCTGTTTCTTTGTTGAAGCAGGAGTTTAGGCCATCCAGTTTTGTCTGTAATTTTGTTTTTTTTGACAAGATGTCAATAGAAAATTTTTGTAATAGGTACAAATGAAAATCTTTGTGAAGAAGATGTAATTTCACATTTGTTTGAGCCATCTTGGACCAATTATCAAGGAAGAGAAGTTAAAACTACCTTCTGTAACCTTCTCAGCAACAGTTCTGCATGAAGTCAACGAGGAAGATAGTTCCTCCTAGGAGGACAAGCACATCCAGAAGGGAGTGTTCAAAGGCTTTGGTTCAGAGGCACTATGCAAGGAAAGTGTATGAAGGCTAAAAGAAGAGGGTGAGATACTCTCATTCACTATTCAAATCTGTATATTAGTCTTTTGGAGTCCAAAAGCTTTTTAGTGGGAAGGCATGATCCAAAATGGATTTAACATAGACTTCTAAGTCTATGAATTTTCCTCCCAGAGGAAAAGTTAAAGTCATTGGATGATTTTGAAAATAGTCTCATTTCGTAGATTGCTTCATTATGAATCCAACGCAATTTTAATGGGCCAAAATAGACTCCGGATGAAGGAGTTATTGTAAAAAGAAGATTTTCCCAATGTCCTTAAAAAAGGAGGAATTTCTTACTAAATTTGGTATAAGGGTTAATATTAGCCTTATGTGCTAAAAACCTTTGTTAAGTGCTAAACCTTTATAACTCACATTTTACATTGAAAAGCACATGGGTAGTCTCAGCCAGGTGGATCCGAAGAATTTATATAAAACAAGCTAAACCTTTTGAGTTCCAGAAGGAAGGTAGTAAATGGTATTTCGAGCAAGCTCTGGGCAGTAAATGGTATGGGAAGGGTTGAACCTGATTCCATACATTGGTTGACACGTAGCAAGCCACAGGGGAGAGAAAACCGCTTTTTCGGGCGGGTAATCTCTGCACAAGTGGGACACCTGAAAAGTATGTCAGTCGTTGTATTAGAGATCACGGATCAATGATGGAGATTGAGCAAGTTGCTTGCTATTTCAGGTTTACTGCAAATCGTCAGATTAAATAGTAAATCGACGGACAAGATTAAGTCGCGATGTTTTAACCAAAGGCCAAGGGCATTGTGATATGCCATAGGCCAATTGCAATGAGCACTTCGAGCCATCGGATTGGAAAAGGAATCAATGGTCAGGATCTGATCAGAGATTGTTGATCAGGAAAACTTAAGGGTTGTGAATCATGGAAGCAATGACCATCGATATGCCAAAACAGTGATATAGTGATGGGCCGATAGCGTCGATCGAAGCGATCAGAGATCGGAGATCAGATTGCAGCAGTACAAAGGGGAGCATTGGGCCATGCGACATGCGATTTGTGATGAAGTAACGGACCCGATAGGATTAAAGATGTGATTGAATTCTATTTGAGTTTCGCTTAGAGGCTGATGATGTGTTTTTGTGAGATTTTCCTGTGTATTCTGTTATGTGTCTATTCCAAGATTAAGGAAGAAGGAAGGCCAAACGATCAAGTTTCCTTCACTTGTCGGTTCCTTTTCAATTATGAAATTGTTTCTAATTCAAACATCATTGTTCCCCACCGTAACAAAATTATGAATAGAACGTGTCATGAAAACACAAATTAAAATGCAGAAGGAGGTGAAGAGACGGACAATCGGTTTCCATGCTTTAAGCGATTGTGGTAACAGAATGTGTGATAAAACACAATGAACTTAGAGATGTTGGGGACACAAAGGATAGCCACCAGAGACATAGAGCCAAAGTGATTGACAGAGGCAGAGCCACCAGAGGTTGGAGGCAGAGCCATAGAGCCAGAGAGCTCAAAGTAGACTTCTAAGAGCCATTATGTTATAGAGAAGTTGTAGAACAGCAAAGAGATCAAATGATCAAGCTATTGTTGATGTCCAAAGTGTACTGAAGATAGAAGAAAGAGTTCTAGAGATAGTTAAGAGAGTTCTGAGGGAGTTGGTGCAAGCTAGAGCTCAAGATAGCTCAGAGCACTAATTGAAGGAGTCTAGTCCAGAGAAGCCTAGATCTGTCTGCATAGTAAGGACAACCAGGGATAAGATGGCATTCTGAGCCCATTGGTTCAGTTGTAACCCAATGGAGTTAAGTATAGCACTTATAAAAGAATTGAAGCCATAATCCCGAAGAGCCTAATTGAGTTGATTAGTGCTCAAGGAGACGTAGCCCAAGATATCAGGGTGAAAACATATTATATTGTTGTCTCCTGTGGTTTGCTTATTTGTTTCTTTATTTACTATTATATGCATTTCATATCAGTTTAAACAAATGAACATAAGCACTTAGCAGTTAAAGGCAAACGCAAGCATACACCTATTTCAAGTTCTTTTAATTCCGCAAATTATCAGTTATAAGCTAGATCTTGGGAATATATAAGCTTTGGATTGGGAGAGGTTCTTGTAAGCTAAAAAGAAGCCTTTAGTGCCCCATTTTCAGATCAAACATTGAGTGTCAATGTAATGTCCACAAGTTGGATTTGGATCAAAATCATGGGTTCGAAGTAAGGGTTTTTTTGAACCAATCAACCTCACCATGGATGAAGTCTTTGGAATCCACAACATATTGATCATGGGTTTGTTATGGAAGGAAGTACACAAGATGGTGCATATCATCCCAAGGATAATAAAGGGTAGACATGGCTTCCATGATATCTTCATCGTAATGAAAGATGGGAGGATAAGAGGTAGAGAGACGACATGATGAAGATGAGCTACCTGAGGCATCTTCATGAGCGACAAGGTTCACATGTGCATTGTTAATGTTGGGAGATGGATGACTAGTAGATGTCACATCTATGAATGTTGAGACCAAAGTATTCATCAAAGAAGGTTCAACAAAATCAGAATAGGAGATGTCAAGAGAGTCCCAATATATTTATCCATGTATGACGATAGGTAAAGTATAGGGGTGGTACTATATGTCATCTCAACATCAAGAGGAGGGATCATGATGTTTGGTTGAGAGACCTCCTTTTTTGGAATAAGAGTGGGACCAAAACCTGCAAGTAGAGGAGAGGTGAAATCACTACGAGCATTATATAACTTGTGAAGAACTTTAATTTTATCATAAAATTCTTTGAGATGGAGAAAGTGATGAGAATAATGGCCATAGTTATAACACAAAGCACAAGGGTGATTTGTGCGTAATGATTTATTCTTAGATGACTTGGGTAAGGTGAGATGGACCTCAGGAATGTTAGAATTAGGAAAGGTATCAGAGACCACATTCTTGATATGAGGGAGTTTAGGACAATTATTGGTGGCATGACCAACAACATCACACAAAGAGCATGGAGGAGTATGATTTGGTGGCTTAGGAGGAGTCAGAGTTAGTTGGGGTGCCCTATCTTTGGTTCCATTTTTCTAGGATTTCCCCCCCTCACCATATACTTTTGAAACCAAATTAGGTTCTTGTTGAGGTTGCTAAGGAACAAAAGCAAGAAAGGGGTAGGAACAACAGGTTGAATCAGGGTCAAAATAGTGTAAGGTTTGAGTTGATCAGGATGAGTGTTTGTGGAAGGATCAGTGTACCATATTGGTATCCCCAAGGTAATGTTAGGTAAACTCAACGTAGCCATGATAGGCATAGAATAAACTCCAGGGGGTGGGAATAAGAATGATATCTGACTAGAAGGGTAATGACCTGAGGGAACTTCTCTGAGATGGTTAAGACTTGTGGGAGTCTTTCAGAGCTGGAAAGGACTAGGATAGATACCAGTAGAAGGAAATGGACCTTGAGGATTAATACCTGAAGGTTGGGCTGAGTTGGGAACACCAGGTTGTTGAGGTGTTGGCTATTGTGAAGGTGTACCAGACCGCTTGTAAGTATATTGTGATGCTCAAAGCATGTAAATACTGGAAGAGTTAGGCTCTAAGGGGGTAGGTGGTGGACCATAATAAGCACCAAGTAGTGTGGAATATTTAAAGACTCCAAGTGAGATATTGGTGAAAGACGAGATAATATTATTTCCATTCATCGATGAGATAGTGGACCGAGGGGAAGTCTGAGAATTAGGGCCATAGCAAGTTAACTGATCAATAGCGACGATCTTTCCATGATGAGGAAAGCACATCTTGTGAAAAACCACAAAAGTGATAGCGAACATGGCATAGGTGTAACTATTACCTAGAAGCATGTTATAATCTAATGGGGCATCAATGACCTCAATGTCAATGGAAAAAAAAGAACTCGGCAATAGTAATTATACAGTTGCACTACACGTCGAGGGGTTGCGAGGGATGATCATCCCAAGCACAAAGAGTGATGGTGGATGGGATAGTTTAGGTGAGCCAAGGTTCTTCCAACCACTAGAAACCATCACACAGGTGGAGGAACCTTCATCTATGATACACAGTTGAATAGTGGCATTTCTTATGAAGACTGGTATTTGAAATGCAATAGATGAAGGAAGGGGGCATGTTTCGATTTGTCAATGTAAAAGGAAATCATATAATTGTTTGAAGGATCCACAACACCCAAAGCAGAGAGTAGAGATTTCCATTGGGATGGGCATGTCTCGAGGACATCCATTGTTTACATCGTAGCAGGAGACTGCGTCAAGTCATCTACTATGCTATAGGTATGGGCATTTTTAGGAGAAGCAACATTTTGACATGATGGACCTTTGGGGGTCTTGGGGATAACCTCTACCTTAGGCGGAGCGATTTTTAAGGCACTATTTGATGACGACAAAGACTCAGTGGAAACTTTAGGTTGGGACTGATGTTGAAAATAGCAACAAGAAATGTTAAAAATAACATATAGAAATTCTAATTTAATTTGTCCTTGAATTAAATTTGGAATTAAGTTAACTAAGTTAATTTGACTTAGTTGGCTTAGTAAATTTGATTTGTAAGTCTATCTAAAATCATGTAGAGTGATTCCTAAATTTTAGGGGTCCAAGTTGACTTCTTTTGGGTTGTAATTAATTAACTCAATATAACTAAGTTATATTTAGTTAAACTAGTTCAATCAGTTGGAGGAACTAGTAGGAAGTATAGTAGTGGAGAGAAGCTTTAGTGTAGCCTCACTGCTCCACCAGTTAACTGAATATTCACTCATAGCTAACTCATGCATGTCAGTTCTAAGGAAGACCCAGTTGATATTAGAGTTCAAGGACAATGTATTATCAATTGTATAATTTTCCGAGTTGTACAAATGGTGCACGCAATCAGTAGAAGGCCTATGGATGGATTACGCAGTTATGGAGAGAGAAATTCCCAATTAAATATGGGATAATTCCCTCAGGAATTTCACAAGGAATTAGGGACTTGGAAGGCTAGGAATTTGAAAAAGTGTTGGCCAAAGACATTCAGTCAACCAAAGGATAGGAAATACTTGTGCAGGTTGAGCTCAAGGTTGAGCAGAGCATATTGTATTCATCCAAGGCTTGCTTAGGAAGCAAAGAAATAGATTGTACATATGTAGAAATTGTTCAGGTTGAACAAGAATTGTATTTTATTCTAAGATCTTCAAGTTAATGCAATATAAGTAGTTTAGGTTTTGAGTAGTTTCTTTTCCCAGAAAAATATTGTGTTATGTGCAATTGAAATTCTTCCTTTTCTTCTAGTTATTGTTTTCATCGATCAATTTTGGTTTCCACTGAACAATAGAGTAGATTCTTGTCTTGTGTTTTAACATATCACATAAGTTGTTGAATCTACAGTAAAAATATACATGGTATCAGAGCTAAAGACATTATAGAAGAGGATAATTCAAGTTTATTGCGTAGGTGAAATCAAATTTGCAGGTTCATACTTCAGAGTCAGTGGTATGCCATTCTATGGTTTGAGACTTCAGTGTGCCCTCGAGGGAAGCTCTAATTACATAGCTTGTAAGGATAGGATGGAGGAAGTTTTGGAAGACAACGAGATGAAGGAATTCATAGATCCTAATATTTTGAAACCTCCAGCATGAAATGCTAAAGATCTAGTTGAATGGAGAAAGTGTGTGGAAAAAGAAAGAAGGATTATCCTAGATGGATTTTGAGATCATATTGTCTCGAATATCCATGGTAAGGAAAATACATTTTCAATTTCGAAGGCATTGACAGACCTGTTTCAAAATAGAAGTGACCATAAGAAGCTGGAACTGAAGGAAAAACTCAGAAATATCAAGATGGAGAAGGGTTAACCTATTCTGATGTACTTGACCAAGTTCACCCAATGTCATGATGAGCTTGGAAGTGTCAGGATTAGAGTTGATGAATATGATCTGGTTAGTCTAACACTTCTAGGACTTCCCAAGAGCTGGATAATTACCAAGACTTATTTAATGGGAGGGAGAAGTTACCAAAGTGGGAGCGGTTGTGGTCCAACTTGGTACAAGAAGAGTTTTAGTGGAACACTAGAGATGGGACCTCTTTCAAACAAGTGGAAGATAACTTTGCATTAATAATAAAAGAAAATAAATCCAAGGTAAATAAGTCCCAAGGTGAGGAGGGAAACAAGAAGAAGAACTTGTCGAACATCAAGTGTCTTCACTATCACAAGTTCAAGCACTATGCCATGAATTTCCCAAAGAAGAAAGCAAGCAAGAAGGAGCATGCAGTAGCAACAGAAGTTGAAGCTCTAGCTTCACAATTTGAACTTGATTTCACTCTCATTTCAAGCATGGACAACACTATGATGGGGAATAGAGATCTCTTCAGTAAATTTGAGGAAAAAGAATTCAAGAAAAACATAGAGTTTGGAGATGATGGCAGGTATAGTGCGACCGACATCGGTACAATTACCTTTCAGAGGGAGTCTGGCTCCCCTCTTAGAATCACATATCTTATGTATGTTCCAGGACTAAAGAAGAATTTTGTTTCCATCGCGGTATTCCAAGATCGTGGCTATGATGTGATTTTTAGCAAAGGAAATGTTTTCCTTAGACATATTTCCACAGGACAAGTGAAACAGATCAGTGTGTGAGTCAAGAACCTATATGCACTTGAGGTAAAAGATGCATGAAAATCCTTAAGGAGAGAGGAAAAGGTTAGAGACTTGGTGGTTGAGAGGGAGCGTGAATTACCTCTCAACATGCAACCTCATATGCAACCCCAAAAGAAGCCTCAAAAAGTTATGGAGCAGCCATAATTGGATAAGCAGAGAGGAGATCAAGTGGAGACATCCACTCAGTAGAGGCCTCCAGTAGTGGGAAATTTTGAGCCAAGTGGGAAGAGGGAGCACATGTAATCATACATCCAGGTGAGAGGTGGGGCGATGTGAAGAAATAGTCCCAAGAGTGCAGAATTTGGGCAAGGTCCATTGAGATATTTTGTCTCATGCATCATTACCTTGCTACAGGAGCCCATAATACATAGTAGCAGGATGAACTAGTGGCGTTTGATCCAGTCAGGTGTCATAGTGATAGAGGCAGAGACTAACAGTAGTCAAATATTGGGGAGAATAGAGAGGAGTTAGCAACAGTATAGATGGCACATTGCAGACTCAACAGAAGTGTAGAGTTTTTAGTAGACAGTGCAATAGCTTGTAGTAGTCAGAGACTCTGGTGATAGATGCATCTTACTGATTCAGTTTGGATTCTTTTTTAGTTTCATAATTTGTAGCAACAACATCACTAGAGAGAAGTGTTGCATTCATAACGTTCCAAAGGTACTGGATCGGGATAGAGTTGAATTCCTTTCTTGTTGAGAGGGAGTGTTGAAAATAGCAACAATAAATGTTAAAAATAACATCTAGAAATTATAATTTAATTTTTCCTTGAATTAAATTGGGAATTAAAGTGTAATTCTATTATCATAACAACTTGTAATAGTTAACTAAGTTAATTTGACTTAGTTGGCTCAAAAAAATTGATTTGGAAGTCTATCTAGAGTCATGTAGAGCGATTCCTAAATTTTAGGAGTCCAGGTTGAGTTCTTTTGAGTTTTAATTAATTAAATCAATCTAATTGAGTTATATTCAGTTAAACTAGTTCAGTCAGTTTGAAGAGAACTAGTAGGAGGTCTAGAAGTGGGGAGAAACTTCAGTGTGGCTTCACTACTCCACCAGTTAACTGAAGATTCACTCATAAGTAACTCATGCATGTGAGTTTTGAGGAATACCTAGTTGATATTGGAGTTCTACTATCATTTGTATAATTTTTTGAGTTGTAAAGATGGTGCATGAAATCAGTAGAAGGCCTATTGATAGACTGCACAGTTATGGAGAGAGAATTTCCCAATTAAATATGGGCTAATTCTCTAAATAATTGCGCAAGGAAGTAGGGGCTTGGAAGGCTAGGAATTTGGCTAAGGGTTGGCCAAAGATAGTCAGTCAGGTAGAGGATAGGAAATAGTTGTGCAGGTTGAGATCAAGGTTGAGTAGAGCATATTGTATTCATCTAAGGCTTGCCTAAGAAGTAGAGAGATATATTTTACTTGTGCAGGAATTATTTGTGTTGAACAAGCATTGTATTTTCTTATCAAATATTATGGTTAATGCAATACATATAGTCACGGTTTTGAGAAGTTGCCTTCCCCAAAAAAATATTGTGTTATGTGCAATTGAAATTCTTCCTTTTCTACTTATTGTTTTCATTGATCAATTTTGGTTTCCACTAAAGAGTAAAGTAGATTATTGTCTTTTGTTTTAGCATATCACATAATTTGTTGAAACTATAGTAAAAATATACAACTTAGTCCTTAACTTCACGGGTGGCTTGTCAATTGGTGTGATCGATTCTGAAGGTGGACTTGTTCGGCATTGACTTCGTTGGAATTCATCATAAGGATATGGTAATCATTGGGACTAGATTGGGAAGGTGGAGGAGTTGCATGACCTTGTGCAGGTTGAGCCACAATATATCCTTAGTGAGGAAAAGGATTGGTAAGAATGATCGGTTGAGATGAAGCAGGAAGAGCAGAAAGTGGAGCCATGGGTTGAGGTCCTCTAGAAATAGCTATTTTAGCTTCCCATGCTTGATGCATTCGAGGTAAAAGGGGACACTCATGATTATAATGGAAAAATGCATCGCAATAGGAACAAGTTTTATTTGTACGAAGAGCCTTGTTTTGCTTGGGTTGTCCGCCCTATTGCTGGGCTATGGAATTAGGTTGGTTTCCCTGAGGTGTTATAGGTGATGGAAGCTGGTTACCCTAATTACCTTAATATTGTTGGTTTTGGTTACCTTTCCCCTTGTTCCATTTCTTGGGTTTGGGAGAATTTTTCTCACTCTATTGAGCATAACTTGAACTTGAGGAGGAGGTTGTTGTTGTGGTAGAGGTGGAGGAGGGATGGGGGGTTGGGGCATTGGTGCTAAAAGGGATGGAGTGTTAGGTGGCACATATGGATAGTAAGGGAAGGGGGAACATTAGGATAAGTAAGTGCAGCAACAACTATCCATAGCATTTTCTGAAGTAGATGGGGATATGCATATGACATGATGGGACTTGGATAAGGGTTTCCATATGAAGGATTGGGAGGGGGGTAAGTGTAAGAGGAACTGGTCCTCCACTAGGGTTAACAATAACTCATCAGAAATGGAGCATATGGTTGAGGTTAAGGGTGTGAAATTGATCCCATGATACCATCATTGGCATGAGATGCCCCTAGCGCATTAGCAGCACCAGGCTAAGGTAGATCGTGAATGATAGTATAAACATATCCTGATTGGGTGTAGATCAGGTTATATTTGAAAGCTACTTGGAGCGCGTCTTCCTCAAAATGGGGGAAGTGGGAGGCAACATATTTACCAATGAGGTCCAAAAGTGATCTTAGGAACCAATCCATATACTAGACACGGTCTTCAAATTCAAGAGATTTACATATGGTCTTTATTCTATGCCATTCTTGAACATGGTTAGATAGGCAGATGGTAGAAGTTTGACGGAATGAAGTGAAGATTTCGGTATCGGTTTCATATCGAGGAGGTAGCTAGAAGTATGACATAAAATTTTTGGCTAAAGTTGTGAAGGTGGAATGGGAGGCATGTGATTGGTCCACATACCACTTGGCAGCAGCTCCAATAAGGGTGTGTTGAAAAAAATGAAGACAAATGGAGTCATTGGTCATGGAATTAGAGGAACAACACATATGAAATGAGTGAACATGATTTGTGAGAACTTCTCTAGGATTAATTTCGAACTTAGGGATGTCTAAAGGAAGCTTGGTAGGAATAGTAGGACAAATGGGGTCATGGAGAAGAGGGTTATTGATGAGCTGGCTGAAATCAGGGAGGCTCAAACCAGCCATAAAAGGAAGCAATGGAGTAGGAATGACCATACTAGTAGTGGTTTTGTTTGTGGGGTTACTTAGTTAACACCTGGGTTTCTGACACCCACATTGGTGCTTGACATGGTGGTGATATGGGGTTGGGAAGATGCATAATAAAAGAAATAACTAGAAGAATCAGTAGAACCAGTGTCAGAATGAGGACTCAAAGGAGGACTTGGAGGATGAACTCTGACTCAACGAGGAGGAGTAATATGTCCTCAAGGAAACTGGGGTCGAAGGCCTCAAATTATTCACAAAAAATTCCTAGGGGGCGTAATGATGTCAAGACAAAGATGACTCAATGAACGAAAGGGTGATGATAGGAGAAAAAGATAAAAAAGCAACAAGCGAACACCAAGTGCAGTGGTGCCAAGTGTAAACTAACTATATTAAGATGCTACTCTAATTGTAACAAACACGTCATATCAAAGAAAATTAACCTATAGCCTATAGGTGATCTAAATCCTCAAACAATTCCTAAATATATTGTTTCATATGGCCCTCCAAAGAACTTATAACTTGACAAAATTTGATCCCCGCAAGCAGAGATGTATAGAGAAAGGTGGGGTAGAGAACCAACTGCTGCCCACATCCATTCCTATAGGGTGTTTTCCTAAGATTGGTCATTATGGTTACCTTCGACCATAGGAGTGGTCTAGTCCTGAGTGTTTTGGTGATCATCCACTGCACGGGATTCCCTACCACAGGTTGGGTATCCCTGAGGAGAACCGCTCACATGATGACCTAGCCTAACCCCCTTTGAATTAGGTTTTTGATGCACTCTAACTTTGGATCGTGGGATGGTGAATAATTTTAAGCTCTCTAATATGACAACTTCTATGGGTGTTATTGGAAGCCTAGCCCATCGATCCTACACCTAAACTACACAAATTGTTTGGCCTTGGTGCCCAAGTGGGCTTAATCTATGTGTTTTGAATTATTAAGGTGTAGTGTTTCAAGTCTAGGTTTGGCAGTGTTAACCAAGCTCACATTCGCTTAGGGTGTAGACACACAACAAAAATCAAAGGTAAAAAATGGTGTAAAGGATAGGCATGACGCTCCAAAACCTGGGACACTTAACGAGATCCTAAGGGGGGAATGAAAAACCGAAAATATAGAGGGAGAAAAGGGTAAATAAACCTATCCAAAGGGTTGTAAAATAATGGATCAAACCCTGCAAACCAGTACCTGAAAAGATTGTACCCTAGACTCCTCAACCCAGCCAATCGCTTCCTTAAAAGGCGGAGGTGTACTCTAAACCCTAAGGGGTTTTTGCCCTTTCTCAAAGAGAAAAACTAAGAGAATATAGGCCTAGGGGAGACTCAAAAGGAGAGAAGAAACCCATTCATGTCCACACACAACACTCTTGGTAATTCTGAAAAAATTCTGAAAATTTCTCGGAAAAAATTCAAAACACAAGTACTCACCTAGAAACAATGGAAAACATAGAATTTTGGCCTAAATGTGTGTTTTCGAATGTAGATCTGGGGTTAAAGAGTTCATTTTTTTCTCAAGAATCTCAGTTGATAGATCTCGCGCCTATTTTTCCAATTTCTCCTTGGATGGTACCTAAGACCTATGGAAAAAACTAGAAAACCACCAGAATCCAAAAATTTGATAGAAAAATAAAGGGCGAAAAATAGAAATTAAGAGGCTAAAAATAGTTGAGGAAAATACTGAAAACCATTTAAATGGCAGTCACCAAGGATCTGAATTATTAGACTAGTGGAGCTGTCATTGGTCGACGATAAATGTAGTTAAAAACCCAATGGAGTCACCATTTGTTAGAATGAAAATTCTTAGAAAGTGTACGAAAAATTATTCACTCAAGTCACGGGTGACAAGTGACCCTAACAACAATATATGGTTATTTACACTTTAGATTTGCAATGATAAAATTAGAAAGGCTATAGTAAAAAGATATATGTGATCCAAAACAGTGAACAACAATAGATATCCAATGTAATAACCCAATATGGAAATACTTCTAAAATGAATAATCTTTATTAACAGCACACGATGAAGCACATTTACAAAAAGGGTCTATAAATCCCCCTACGTGGGATGGGTCCTTTGATGCCCTTATGCTTCAACGATCTATTCTCTCTCTCAATATGTGAAAAACCCAAAACAAATAAAGGAACTCAAGTGGGAGCTCATATGTGAGAAGAAGATAATGTTGACGATGATAATGATCATGGTGAAGAATGAATGAAAAACCCTCTTATTTATAGCAAAGTATTGGACTAGATTAGAAATTGGAAATAATAAAATATTATTGACCAAATCGAGGTAATCGTTAGGAATACTTTATTATTTTTTTTGGAAATGGAAAAGATATTCAAAATGGTCAAATGTTTTTATTTAGAAAATGGTTGAATTAATTAACAAATAAAATGATTTATTAATCACTTTGCAAGGCTTAAGAAAAATGCAAATTTGAAATAATGATTTAACAATTATTCCAAAAATAAGAAATTGAAATAATAAGTAAATAGTGATTTATTTAATTACTCCAAGGTGAATTAGTCAAATGTTTAAGAAATAATTATCAAATAATTATATTCTAGAGAAAAGTTATAATAAATAATTATTTATTCAATTATTTTCATGGGGTTTTTTTATTTTAAACATAAATAATTTAATAAAAATGGTTTAATAAATTATTTCCTATGCTGAAAGTGGTTTTACTATGGTAAACTTAATCCTACACCGTGTATTTCTATCACCTAGTTAGAAATGGCTAGTGATCATTTTTTAGGTCATAATAGATTATTTGTTATTTTTAATGAGTTTGTGGAAAACCTGTGAGTCGCTTTAAGAAACCAACGTTTCGGACTGACTTGGTGAGTCCATCATCAGGGCAATGAGATTGCTTTTGAGATTATTTGTTAGTATAAAAATTCTTAGTGTGTATAAAAAATACTTTACTTAAGTCACTCGTGACAAGTGACCCTAACAACAATATGTGGTTGTTTACACTTCAGATATGCAATGGTAAAATAAGAAAACCTTGCGGTAAAAAGATATATGTGATCCAAAACAGAGAACAACAATAGATATCCACTGTAATAACCCAATATAGAAATATTTTTAAAATGAATAATCTTTATTAATAACACCTAGTGAAGGAAATATACAAAAAGGATCTGTAAATCCCCCTCCATGTGATGGGTCCTTTGATGTCCTTGTGCTTCAGTGATCTATTCTCTCTCTCATTATGTGAAAACCCCAAAACAAATAATGGAACTCAAGTGGGAGCTCAGATGTGAGAAGACGATAATGGTGACAATGATAATGCTCATGGTGAAGAATGAATGAAAAATCCTCTTATTTATAACAAAGTATTGGGCTAGATTAGAAATTGGAAAATAATAAAATACTATTTACTAAATCAAGATCTAGCCATTAGGAATACTTTATTATATTTTTTGGAGAGAGAAAAGATATTCGAAATGGCCAAATATCTTTATTTAGAAAATAGTTGAAGTAGTTAACAAAAAATATGATTTATTAATCACTTTGCAAGGATTAAGAAAAGTGTGGATTTGAAATAATTATTAAATAATGATTTAACAATTATTCCAAAAATAAGAATAAGGAATAATAAATACATAGTGATTTATTTAATTATTCCAAGGTGATTTAGTCAAATGTGTTAAAAAATAATTATCAAATAATTATTTCTAGAGAAAATTAAATAAATAATTATTTATTCAATTATTGTCATGGGGTTTTTTTTTATTTTAAACGTAAATAATTTTATAAAAATGGTTTACTAAATTATTTCATATGGTGAAAGTAATTTTACTATGGTAAAATTAATCCTACATGATGTATTTTAATTCACCTAGTTAGAAATGGCTAGGTGATCATTTTTTAGGTGATAACATAAGGGATGAAAACACTGCTCAAATTCATAAGTTCATCAACTCCATCCAAAATGGCCAGATCAGTGAGGGTTGTAGAATTTAGGGTTTAAAATATTACTAGAAGCAAAATGAGGAAAATAGGGCTTAATCACTAAGGCACTTTAGAATCTCAACTTTTAACCCTGCAGAGTAAATGATATAAAAGACAAGAGATATGAATGAATACCTGATATGGTGGAGCGCCCATTAAGGGATTTAAACCAAAAATATGAGTGCCATTAATGCTAGGTAAATTCATAAATCTGATCTAAAGTACCCTGCTGCTCTTACATATCATTTCAATAGAAGAAGAGACATTTAATGAAATGTTAAATATAGAGAAATAAATGCAAGTCGACAAATTGCCCATGGATGGAATCAAAATGGGGTTTATTGGTGAAACTCCTAGGAGACTTCATCATTTACATTCATCTTTTTCCTCCAAACTCCCTGCCTTCGAACCTTTACAAATTATTTCTCTTGGACTTGTATTTTCTTTCCCTAGTCTAATTTTCAAATAGGTTATAAAACTTATTCTTTAAATGGTTATAAAATTGTTTCATAGTTTATAATAAATAATACGAAATTTAAATGAAGTTAATATCACATATATAATATATATGTTATTTTAAAAATAACCCCCTTTTTACAAAATAAAAACCCTCCTCCCAAAATTTTATAATATGAAATATTATTTTTTGAATGATTTTGTTATATCATTAGAAGTTTCCAAAGGAGGAGGAGGTTGAATTGAGGTTTATTTCACTTTCATTTTCAGCCATGCAAGGGCTTACATTCAGCGATTTCTCTGGGATGCAAGTGAAGTGTGCACTCTTGGAGAGCAAAATCCCCATTGTATGATTGAGGAGGTGTTCATAATATCTGAAGGCTTCTTGAACAAGTCATAGATGTCAATATGTTATCTAGACTGCATCTTCGCTGTCAAGATTACACATCGGAGAGAGGGTCTAGATCGGGTCATGTTGGAGGAGGTACTAGCTATCACGTTGTTAGATATGTGCCTGCCTAGACTCAAATAGTTTATTTTTCCCTCTCCTAACGAAGACTTAATCCATCGCCTTACAAATCAGGGATTTAACCTAGAGAATCTACGAATGACGCTCCTAGGATTATTTTGGCATATATGTTTCAAAGGCATGAAAAATCGCCACACAAAGGAGTAGCAGACATTTGTATCTCCACTATATTTTTCATGGTTTGAGATGTGAGGCCTATCTCGCTCCCTTGGCATTCACAACATTTTCTTTATGCAGATCATAATAAGACACTAAAATTGGGAAAAGAGATGGCTTATACATCAAATTTGTGTAAGTCCTTACGGATCCCTTCAAAATTTATGATTTGGCAAATGGAATTAAAAGTGAAGGGAGACCCTGACAGTTGGAACCTAGATTTACTTGCGGAAGGTTTTATTCAGATTTTTATTAAAACACTGGATGGAAAATTAGTTACTAGGAGACTATTAGTTGGATATCGGATCCAAACCCTCAAATAGAAGATACAAAATTTGATGGATATTCCCGCAATCCTCCAAAGCCTGGTTTACGCAGGAAAATCATTACAAGAAGAAATCTAGCTACAAGAATGTGGAGTTAAATGAGATTTGACTATTTATCTTAATATGAGATTACTTGGAGGATGTCTCAGTTCTAGTTCCAAAGGTCCATCTTCTTTCAAGGATGTGGTAAAAGGAAGATATAATCCGCAAAAAAATCCAAATCTCCCCCCTAATATCCTTGGTCCTTATATTATGGAATAAATGAAACAGGTGTTAGCATTGCCAATTAATCTTCTAGAGGTCAATGAGATCTATTATGAGTTCCATTCAAGAGAATTTATTTGCATTTTTAATGATTTCTATCCCAAGAAGGAGTATTTCCATCAATGAATATATTCCTCTTGGACTAAAAACTATGAAATTCATCTATGCTCTAAGGGAATTTTTATTGTAAAATTTGATACAACAAAAGATATGGATTTCGCCTTAAAAGAGGGACCATGGTTCTGGGGCAGTGCAAGCATTTTTATGATCCCATGGTTTCCAATTTTTGATGCAAATATCATGGTGGATTCCAAAATGTCGATGTGGATCAGGTTACATAATCTTCCTTTACATTTTTGGCATCACAAAGTGTTAGAAGGAATCGGAAATTCTTTGGGGAAATTCCTAAAGGTGGATGTTGATAGACTTACAAATGCAATATTCACCTTTTCTATAATTTGTGTAGAGGTAGAACTTAGAGGTTTACTCTATCGTAATATTCTACTTCATAATAATGTGTTGTGATCATAGATTCTAGACTTTGAAAATACGACATTTAGATGTCGAATTTGTCTTCAAGTTGGACATCTTCAAAACACATGTTCTTAGGCAAAGAAATACCCCAAAATAAAATAGATACAAGTCCAAAATCCAAAGGGATGGAAGCTCACAAGTACACAGGTAAATGAGGCATAGGAAGAAGAACTTGAGAATATTATAGAAAATTTTGTAAAGAACTCCAACAAAATCATAGAGAAAAGTAGGGCTCAGCAGGTAGATTCGATGATTACAGCCATAGTACCAACATCTCTAGCACTCCAGTAGTGGAATGTGAAAAACTCTCATGAAAAAGAAGCAAGTGGCACCAAAAGATTCCATGGATCAAAGAGTTCAAACTCTGATAAAGAGACAACTATAAATGTAGAAGAACATCAAATGGTTATTTTATCTTCCACCGCTAACTCTGATGGTGGGTGGAAAGTGGAGAAAATTCGGGTAAGAGATATTAGTTTAGTGCTTTTTATCTTATGATATTTTATCTTGGGTACCAGATATAGATGGTATGCTCAAATGTTATTTTAGCTTATTTTCTGATATGCTTTTAGGCATCTACGACATGTAATTTTAATTTTATTAATGGGAATTATTATTTTCCCTTGGGGAAAAAGAATGATTGTGTTATATGTTGGGTTTTTACTCAAAAATTAAAATATAAAGTCAAAATGGAAAGAAAAGGATGTGGGCATGACTTTTGTCATATCCATGTGCATAAACCATGAGTCGTTTATGGGAACTAGAAACCACTATGCGACGGATGCCTTGGCAGTTTTCAAAAATGTGGGGGTACCCATTAGAATAGATCATAGTCATAGATATCCATATGGGATGTTTCAATTTTCCACCTTTCTAAGGGGTCTTTGTCATTTAAAACTCAGCTTGGTAGTCCTGTCGAAAATCTGTTCAATTTTGTGGCATCTGAAACTTGAGCTGTGATTAATCTTGTACTTATAGGATTTTAACTTTACGAAGAGATATTCATTTTCACATGTATGTAACTCTTTCTCTCTTATTCACTAAATGATAGTTCCTCTTGGACAACTGTTACCTAGCCTCATCAATCATTGCAATAAAATAAACTTCATCTAATCCACTTAAGTCAAGCCTTCAATGTTTTGAGTATTTCTCGTGTCTTCGCCATATACAGGTCTTGTTCTTGTATTTCTTGATTATTTTAGCTACTAGTAGTGGCTTAAGACTAAAGTATATTTGAGAGAAATTTGTGGTTAAATATTATTCTACAAGTACAACCCACGTTCTCTTGCATAGTCTCCATTATTACATGTTGCTTAGCTCCTCATGATGTTGCTTCTAGTGGTGAGTAATTTTAGGTGATGTTATAATCATCATGTGCAGGAAGCTTTGATTTATTAAAAATAACTAAATTTGAGATCACCAATGTTATAGGATCGAATCCTATGCATAAATAACATTCTAACAACCATTGGATCATAAGAAAAATGTTGAAAATAATTCTCTGGTTGCATCCACTTTCCTAAAGTCCCTTTCTAAGTACATTAGCATGAAAAATATTAGTTAGTGTTGACTACATATAAGCCATGAGGGCATAACACCCTATGTTATTCAATTGAGTCTGCCAATATTTATCTCTTTTGAATTATCACACTTCAATTCATACCTCGTGTAAATAGAAATGTCAATTGACAATTGGTGTAATTTTATAAGTGTCTCACTGAAATGTTTAATAAAGTCAACTTTCTTATTTTGATGGAATAGGTAATTAAAAATAGTGTTATCCTTCCAAATAAAGTCGAAGGTGACCTTCAACGTTGGGGAGTTGTTGTTGGAAAATTAAACCCAACCACCACGTTAAACACTCTCACATTAGCTATACTTGTCAGAAGTATTTTGCAGGTTGTGAATTTGTTTTCAGGTGTAAGGACTAAAGGTTTGAGTAGAAGTGATTCAGGTCTAAGTGTGACGAAGGACCCTTCCAAGACCTTTTACTTTCGTGATGTGTTAAATTGCATTTTTAAAAGAACATAAATGAATACATGTGCATGATGTAAAGAATAGGAACATGTCAATCATCAACACATGAAAACATAAGCCATTGATAACGGAGTTCATCCAGGAGGGACTACATCTTTGGGCCCCAGCATCAAGATGGTGTAGGTCGTTGCATTAAGTGTTCTCAGTAGTGATGATGTACATAGAGGTGATGTCGCTATCATATAAGGAAAATTCCCTCACACAAGGGTGGCTCCAAGAGATGTTCCACTACAGGAACCCTTAGTCAAAAGACTCCTATCAGTATGACACAAAACTCATGCACGATGAGCATCCTGCCAAGATGGCATAAGAGGGATCTCAATGCAAACATGCATGACAAAAACATGAGTATCCCATAACATACAACAAAGGGATATCAAAACATAACATGACAAATCATGACAACAAGTACATCACATAGACGATTCTATGTCACATCAAGCAGGAATCATGAAAACAGTAATAAACAAGATCGCACATCAACATCAAATAGGGATCTATGCAACACAATGCATAAAAAAATAAGTACATGAACACACTGCATATACCTCACAACCAGGGCCATCTAAGGAAGTGGATGTCAAACTACTGAAGCTGTTTGGACCATCGATCTCACTGCATCAATCACACAAAAATGACTACTCGCACATGAATGTTGACACCATCAAATTTGTGGCATCGAATATTGCAAAATCGACTATCCAATTTTTGAATTCTGAGAAATTGAGAATTTGGGGCTCAAGGAATCTTTTAGATTCCCCCTAGATTCCTCAAAGATTTTGCTCCATAGGTGGACTAGAAATTTGCAACTCCAAATGCGAATCTAACCTTTTCATTGCAATCCCTATGGAAAACCATGAAAAATGACTGTAAACTTGACTATATTCCGACATGGAGAAAAATTACCTCCTTGAGAAAGTTTCAAGGATCATGGTTCCACTCTCTATTTTTGCAGCAGTCATGGTTCCACCTGTATATTAAAAAATGGCTGAAAAATGTAGAACTCTGATGGACACATGGAAAGTGCCATTTTGTTTGTGGCATCAAGAAGTGTTGAAACCATATAAAATTTGTTGAAATCTGACAAAGTGAAATTTCACCACTCCTGCAAAATGTTTCCTCGAACTGTGTGCCAAGATTTTGCCTCCTCTGTCTCAAAATCCATGCCCGCTTCTAGTTCCTCCATCCTGAGCATGCTGGGAAAATGATGGGTTCATATAAGATTTCTTTGGCGGATTAACAAATCTAGACAATTAACTGAGTTGGTTAAGGGGCCCGGTTAATAGGGAGGAGGTCAGGTGGTCAAACCCCGCCTCCTCCTTTTTTATACATCAAAATTTTAATTTAAATGTTGGTTGGGCCAGGCCTGCTTTGCACTGCCCTCCCACCTTCTTGCGTGTTTTTATTAAGCGTGGTTGGTGTTTTGTTTGGGCGTGGTTGGGTCTGTGCCCCAAGGGCCGACCCACCACCCATTCCTTGTCGTTTGAGGTTTACGGATCCATGAGAGGGGCTAGGGGTCATGGCCTGCCCCTCCACCATATTTATATAACTTTTGTTACGTGAGAGTTTGGGGTGGTGGGGTTGGTGGCTCCCACCACCCTTTTTTTATATTTTTTTTGATATGTAAAACAATATGCATATTTTTGGAAATTATATTTTTAAGCTGTAGGAGTCTTTTTATCTAGGCTACAATTTCACCCAAAATATGGCTGGAGTTGCCTGGAATCTGATGGTCGGGTTCTGTCCAAATTGTGGCCTCCATAAGCCTTCCCAGTCAACAAAAAGTCAACCCAACTTTGACTGCTTCTAACTTCCTAGACTCAGATTGACAAACCATTCACATTGCCACGATCAAGACAACGAGATCTATGCTTTGGTACTGGTTTGAGCATAATCCAAACATTTTGATTTTTGACCCTTTCTGAGTTTTCTAGGACTTCTTCCTATGTTTGGATCCACCTAGATCAATCCTCCCCACTGAGGAGATTTTGGTCCTCCAAAAGCATGAAAAATAATCTGCAACTTCTTTGTACCTTGTCTGCATCACAATCGTCCTGAAAAGATCTCGCTTCCATCTCCTTCACCTTTGTTCTTCGGAGCCTTAAGCGATGAGCTGACACTTGCAACCTATAATACATTGTTTCGCAAATTACATGCTTGACTTTCATGACCAAATAATGATCCAAGCATCCCACACTTTCCATGAGTTTATAACACATACTCGGTGGTCAAGTTTACATCAAGACAGATGCAACACTCCAGCTACGAAAACAAGGCCAACATATCACTATTGCTTTAACAAGTGATGGAAAACTCACCATCACTGTAACACATGATTTACAAACATAAGGCCAAACACTATTGTTTTGACAAGTGATGGAAGCATGACATCACTTTCACAGTTTATCATGCAACTCAAAATAAGACGAACATCATTGTTGCTAAGCAAGTGATGGAAACACATCATCACTTTTACATTTTAAAATGCAACAAATGATTTACAAAAGCATGACCATGACAAGACAACATATCTAGAAACCATTTTTCACTTATCACTGTGAATGGGTCACCTCCTTGTGGTGGCTTTTCTTGTCGAACCATCGTTTCACCTTGTTCATGCACTAACACTTTGTCTTTAAGGCATTGCTCTAGATGGAGCCTCCAACAAGTGGCTCTTTGATGGCCACTTCTATCGCAATGACTGCAATACATCTTTTTCCTCCATATTTACTTAACCTATTTCCTTACATGCTGTTGAGAGGGTCTTTCATACCTCATCCTTTTGTGTGCTGCCATTCTTTTCCAACACTTAGAAAATGTATGGTTATGTAATCCACAAAAGGTACATGTTTTTCGATTCCATGATTTACGTTCATCTCTAACAACATGATTATAATCGAAATGAGCATTCGAAGATCGAAAGTGGTTATGCCTTTCCTTTCTGTCTCTGATGTCAGTATGGCGATGAGGGCTTGCCTTAGTGCTCTCCCTGTAATGGGCACTACCGTGGGATGATGGGGATGTGTTCCCATCATTCTCTTTCCTCGATGATTTCGATGATGTCTCGAAAGAATTTGACACCTTCGAGCATTCACCTTTGGTGTATCTCAAGCCTGCAAATTGAGGTCCCTGCATAACCTCCAATGGTTGAGTTATGCCTTGGTTATTAACACCAAGTTCGGTTTCCCCCTCGTGGCTCATCCTGGTAAGGAGCCTCATGTTTGTCCCTGTAATTGGGATCTCCACATCTCTAATAGAAATCATACTATGTGACGACGAAGCTAAAAGGAAATCAACATCTTTTACCTCCTCTTTCGATCTGGAAAGAACTGACAAGGGTTGTTCATCATCTATGGTTGGTGGTTCGCCAGCTGTCTCGGTGCATTCCCCAAATTCTTTTCTGACATACCAAAGTCCTGTTCGACAGGGAAATTCTTCTACTTTGATGGGGTTGATGATGCCTTGGCCATTAACACCCAAGCCTTTTCCTTCATACCCCATTTTCTTCAACAGTTTGGAGCCAATTCTTGTGGTATGATTTTCAAAAACATCAAAATCATCATCAGGACACATACATGAATTTGGAGAACTACTTTTTACCTCACATGGGTCATGTTGCAGCATTTCCAAGGCCTCTTCCTTTGCTTGCAGCTATCGTAGCAAACTCTATTTTTCCTCTTTCTCTTCATGGAGACGCATCTTCAACTCAGCATTCTCTGTTTGAAGATTATGTTTGTTTTCCTTCAATTCTTCCATGGCCTCTTTTGTGGCTTGCAACTAAAGTTGCAATCGCTCATTTTCCTCTATCTCTTTCTGTAGAGTTTCATACATTATCTCTACCCTTTTGGAAATTTTGAGCATGGCCTCATACATTGATTTTTCATCCTCTATCAGTACACATTCCATTATTCATGCTACATTTCACATCAATGCAAAGACTGCTCTAATACCACTTGATCCAGGTCCAGGTGTGACAAAGGACCCTTCCAAGACCTTTTACTTTCATGATGCATTAAATTGCATTTTTAAAAGAACATAAATGAATACATGTGGATGCTGTAAAGAAGAGGAACGTGTCAATCATCAACACATGAAAATATAAGTCGTTGATAACACAGTTCGTCCAGGAGGGACTACGTCTCCAAGCCCTAGTGTCAAGATGGTGTAGGCCATTGCATTAAGTGTTGTAATAGTGATGATGTACATAGAGGTGATGTCTCTATCATATAAGGAAAATTCCCTCATGCAGGAGTGGTTCCAAGAGATGTTCCACTACATGAACTCTCAGTCAAAAGACTCCTATCAGTATGTCACAAAACTCATGCACGATGAGAATCCTGCCAACATGGCATAAAAGGGATCTCCATGCAAACATGCATAACGACAACATGAGTGTCCCATCAACATACAACAAAGGGATCTCAAAACATAGCATGACGAATCATGACAACAAGTACATCACATAGACGATTCCGCATCACATCAAGTAGGAATCATGAAAATAGTAATCAACAAGATCCCACATCAACATCAAATAGGGATCTGTGCAGCACAATGCATAGCAAAAGAAGTACATGAACACACTACATATACCTCAAAACTAGGGCCATTTGAAGAAGTGGATGTCAAACTACTGAAGATGTTCGAACCATCAATCTCACGCCATTAATTGAATGAAATGGACTAGTCACACATGAATGTTGACACCATTAGATTTGTGGCATCGAATAGTCCAAAATCGACTATCCAATTTTTGAATTCTGAGAAATTTAGAATCTGGGGCTCAAGGAATCTTTGAGATTCCCCCTAGATTCCTCAAAGATTCTACTCCATAGGTGGACTGGAAATATGCAACTCCAAAGGCAAATGTGACCTCACCATTGCAATCCCTACAAAAAACCATGAAAAACAACTGCAAATTTGACTATATTCCGACATGGAGAAAAATTACCTCCTCGGGAAAATTTCAAGGATCATGGTTCCACTCTCTAATTTTGTAGTAGTCATGGTTCCACTTGCATACTAAAAAATTGCCTAAAAATTTAGAACTCTGATGGAGACATGCACAACACCATTGTGTTTGTGGCATCGAGAAGTGTTGAAACCATATAAAATTTGTCAAAATCTGACAAAGTGAAATTTCACCTCTCTTGCAAAATGTTTCCTTGAACTACGTGCCAATATTTTGCCTCCTCTATCTCAAAATTTGTTCCCGCTCCTGGTTCCTCCATTATAACTGCACTGGGAAAATGACGGGTTCATATAAGATTTATTCGACAGATTAACCAATGTAGACAATTAACTGAGTTGGTTAAGGGGCTCAGTTAATAAGGAGGAGGTCGGGCAGTCAAACCTTGCCTCCTCCTTTTTTATACATCAAAATTTTAATTTAAATGTTGGTTGGGCCGGGCCCGCCCACCGTAACCACCTCCCCAGTGCATTTTTATTAAGCGTGGTTGGTGTGTTGTTTGGGTGTGGTTGGGTCCATGCCCTAAGGGCCAACCCACCACCCATTCCTTGTCGTTTGAAGTTTGCGGATTCGTGGGAGGGGCTGGGGGTCATTGCCCACCCCTCCACCATATTTATATAACTGTTATTACATGAGAGTTGGGGGTGGTGGGGTTGGTGGCCCCCACCCCCCTTTTTTTATATTTTTTTTGATGTGTAAAACAATATGCATATTATTGGAAATTATGTTTTTAAGTCGTAGGAGTCTTTTTAACTAGGCCACAATTTTGCCCAGAATTTGGCCAGAATCCAATGGCTGGGTTCTGTCCAAATTGTGGCCTCCTTAAGCCTGCCCAGTCAGCGAAAAGTCAACCCAACTTTGATTGCTTATAACTTCCTCATCTGGCCTCGGATTGACGAAACGTTCACACTGCCGCAATCAGGATGACGAGATCTACGCTCTGGTCCTAGTTCAAGCATAATCCAAACATTTTGATTTTTGACCCTTTCTGAGTCCTCTAGGACTTCTTCCTATGTTTGGAGCCACCTGGGTCAAAAAGTACATGCTAACCATTCTACAACACAATATAAAGTTTAAGGCACTTAATGAATTTTGGTAAATATGTATGGGCAAGCATTCACTCCGTGAATGTTACGCACACTTCACAACACTTGTAAGTTCAAAAAACCATTTATTATGTAAAATCACCCATGTTGTGTATTAATGTTTTCTCTGTCATGAATTAATGAGTGAAATGTATGTTTTGTATAAATATGAATGTAAAATTCATTTGTAAGGTTGAGCGAGAGAGAGGGTGAATGTCCAAGAGGTAAAGAGAAAACCATGGAGTGAATTTTGGTGGTCGCGTGAAAACAACATTTATTGTGTTTTATTGTTTGTTACTCTGCATCCCTGGTGAAGCATAAATCACACTAAGATATTTCTTGTTCTACTTGGAGCAACATCCTCCAATTTATCATACGAATGTATTTTCATATGTTTAGAAATATAATCCATAGTTTGGTTTGTTGTGATATGATTTTAAGCCTTCACCACTAGATTTACCGCAACCATTTTCTCTTACTCTGTTTTTCTGCCATGAGTTATGTGTTTTAATTAAGCCTCTGTGTAGTTGCGATTTCCTTGCCGCAACTAAAGACTTTCCTTGCCACAACTGATTTGTGAGCAAGGCTCCTCTCCTTTGCCCTTGTACCTTTTTTCTAAAATGGTATCAGAGCAGGTTAAACTTTGTTAGTGTAAAAACAAGTGTTTTTACTAGCAATTAAAAATTAGTTTGAGGGCATATTTTTTAAGTGTATTTACCAGTAGGTAGAAAGTTTTTTTTACACTCAGAAATGGAAACATCAAGCACAAGCTTGACTAATCCTTAGATACCTTAGTTTAATGGCAAAAATTATGATTATTTGGCTATTACAATGAAGGCCCTATTTTCTTGTCAAGAGATTTGGGATTTGGTAGAGAATGGTTTTCAAGAACCAGTAGATGTAGCAACATACAATGCCTTGTCTCAAGATAAAAGGGATTTGTTGAGGGACAACAAGAAGAAGGATGCAAAAACTCTCTTTTACATTTTTCAAGCAGTTCATGAAATATTTTCCCAGGGGTTGCAGTAGCAACAAAGTCCAAGCAAGCATGGGACACCCTCTAGATAGCCTACCGAGGCATGGAAAAAGTGAAGACAAAAAAGCTACAAATTCTAAGGAGATATTTTGAAACACATTGCATGAAATATTCTGAGAATGTAGACTCATCTTTTACACATGTAATTGGATTGGTTACACAAATCAGGTCTCATGGTGAGACGCTTGAGGAAAGGAGAACAATTGAGAAAGTTTTGAGAAGTTTTCCAGCAAAGTTTTGATGCCATTGTTGTGGCCATAGAAGAGACAAACGATCTCTCACAGTTTTCAGTGGATGAGCTTCATGCATCACAAATTTCTCTTGAACATACATTAAATAGAGCAACAAGCTCCTGTTTGGAGCATGCCTTCAATACACAAGTTTCATTTGGTCAAGGTTGAGGCAGATGAAGATCATATGCTAGAGGAAGAGGAAGAACCCCACACAGAAGTAGAAGAAGCAGCCCTTCAATATTAGGTGGAAGGTGCAGCAATCAAAATCCAAGTCAAGGCCCAAGCCAAAATCAAGCATAAGGTCAAAGGTATGATAAATCTCAAGTACAATATCATTATTTTAAGAAGTATGTTCATTATGGAAGTGAATCTAGAAAGAAGAAATATGACATTAGTAACAAACCAAGTGTAAATTCCACAAAAGGAAATCAAAACCATGATAGCATGTTTTTAGTTTGTAATGTAGCACACGAAAAACAAATTGATATAAGGTATCTAGATTTAGGATGTAGCAACCACATGTCAGGGAACATAGAAATGTTTTCCAATCTAGATGAAAGTGTGAAATCTAAAGTGACATTAGGGATTGATAGCAAAGTCTATGTCATGGGAAAAGGAAGAGTTAATATCCTAACAAAGAAGGGGGAGAAGAAGTACATCTTAAATGTTTACTTTGTCCCTGGTTGGAAACATAACCTCATAAGCATTGGACAACTCATGCAAAAGGGTTACAATGTCTTTTTCAAAAATGATGAGTGCACAATTTTGGATATGCCTCCAAGTAGGTAGCTGATTGCAAAGGTTAATATGACAAGCAATAAAATGTTTCCCTTAAAGATAAGATCAGATTTGAAAGAAGAAGTTGCACAAGCACAACTATCAATGAACTCACAATAGGATGGAAGAAAAGATGCAGCTGTCACACATGTGAACTATAAAGATGAGGTCAAAGATGAAAATTGATTAAGGCATTTGTGATTTGGTCATCTCAACTTTGGAGGTTTGAATTTTTTTCATTGGAAAGACATGGTGAAGGGGTTGCCACTCATAGAAAAACTGGACAGCCTATGTGAAGGATGCATCTTGGGAAAACAACATAGAGAGACATTTCCAATAGGAAAGTCAATAAGAGAAAAGGTGCCCTTGGATATTGTACATTCAGATTTATGTGGACCAGTGTAGACACCATCAATTGGTGGCAGCAATTATGTATTGACCTTTATAGATGACTACACAAGGAAGACATGGGTCTATCTCCAAAAAAGAAAAGTGAATTGTTTGAGTGCTTTCGCCAATACAAGGCTCTTGTTGAGAAGAAAAGTGGACACTACATCAAAGTCTTGAGGACTAATAGAGGTGGCGAATATATATCAAATGATTTCCTTCGATCTTGTAGGGAGCATGGAATTCACAAGAAATTTACAACAAGGTATACACCTCAGCAAAATGGTGTCATGGAAAGGAAGAATAGGACCATTATCGAAATGGTAAGGAGTATGTTGAAGGAAAAGCATTTGGCAAATGATTATTGGGTTGAAGCTGTCACTTGTGTAGTGTATATCATTAATAGGTGTCCAACCAAAAGTGTGAGGGATGTGGTTCCTAAGGAGGCATGGAGTGGGAAAAAGAATGGTGTCACTCACATGAGAGTGTTTGGACGTGTGGCATATGCACATGTCCCAAATGAGTTGAGGAAGAAGTTGGATAGCAAGGGGTAGAAATGTATATTTGTTGGATATAGTGATGAATTCAAAGCAAACAAGCTCTACAATCCATCAACCAAGAAGTTCATAATCAACAGATATGTGTAGTTCATAGAAGAGGAAGCATGTGATGAAAGTTTAGGGAAGGCATTCAATGTGAAAGCATGTATACCACATGAGGACAAAGAGGAATTGACAGCACCAAGCAATTCCTCAACAATGACTCCCTCTAATCCTATTCAAGTGCAACAAAGGAGGCAACAAACAACACCATTAACAAATAATATGACAATGTCACACAGTCAAGAAAGTGCTTCTCCAAGCATGCCACAAAGAGCAACACCAAGTGACATGTCAAGCCCATCTTCAGCAAGCACAAGAAGACCAAAATTGAGAAATTTAAATGAAATCTATGAGCAAGATGAAGTTGATAGTAGTGTTGGTCTAATTCCTTATTTGCATTGTTTTGCCATGTAGATGACCCAATCCATTTTGAATATGTAGTCAAAGAAGAAAAATGGGTTGCGGCAATGGAGGAATACATAAAAGCAATAGAAAAGAATGACACATGGGAGTTAGTGAAAATTCCGCAAGGAAATAAATTTATTGGAGTGAAGTGGGCTATAAGACCAAGAGTAATGTCGACAGTAAGATTGAAAGGCACAAATCAAGGATGGTTATCAAAGGATACAAGTAGCAACATGGAAGAGACTATGTGGAGATGTTTACGCTAGTCGCGAGGATGGTGATAGTGCATACAGTTGTGGCGATTGTTGTGCAACATAAATGGAAAGTGTATCAAATGGATGTAAAATCAGTGTTCTTGAATGGAGTTGTTGTAGCGGATCACCACCCTCCAAAATTTTGGCCTACACACATTTAAGAGTCTCCCTTAAGAATTTCACTTGATGATTGACTGCACACTGTCAAGTTCACTCCATGGTCCCGTGGGAGTCTTTGCATCTGCCATGCTTGTTCTTTTTATCCAATTTTTTGAATGTCGGTACCCAAGTCATGCTTTTGACCATGTTTTAGTTATGCTCAAAGTCTTCACTTCATGTGTACTTTTTGTGTTCACTATGAAAGAATTTGTCACACTCACACACAGAGTCATATTCACTGTCACGTAAGCATCATCATGGTCGATCAATGATCAATCAAAAGTGTCACACTTGTCTCTTGCACCGTTATTTAGTCATGTTGAACATGTGTGTCCAGATGGTTTGATTCAACACATCATCGATTCATGTAGGTGTGTGTTTGCATGATCACATATGCATCTTTCTCTCGTTCACACACTTAGTCATTTTACTAAAAGTTATGACTACCAGACTCCCCTATGACAATCAGACCATCATCGCACCATCGACTCGATCGGCTATCACCCAGAACAACACTTAAACACCAAGAAAGTATTTTAAAGATGCACTACACCCAAAAAATTCAATCCAAATTCATGCTGGCCACTCAGAGAATTGGACCTGACAACCAATGTGGGGCTGACTCCCCTCAAAAATTGTGTAGAGACTGTTGACCTTGTCTGCTCTGCTAACTAAGGAAGTCTCACAGATAGGTCAAATAGACACTCAGTTCCCATCCCTGTCTCCCTTACAAAATTGCGCAATTTTCCGAGTCAGTCCATTCGATAGTCGACCAGTTGCTCATCCAGAAAATTACATGGTCTTGATGAAAAGGCTCTTTGCTGCTCAATAGTCTATTTAGCTCAAAAATTGTGCAAAGATGATCAGCAAGTCAGCCTCCTAGAATCAGTGCAATTTCTCTGGCCATCAGCTCCCAGTAGTAGATTGCCAATTCCCTCCGAGAATTGTAGAGTTTCTACTGCCAAGCTCCCAGCAACTGGTTGCCTGTTCCCCTTGGGAATTGTGCAGCTTCTGCTGCGAGTGACCCAGCAGCCAATTGTCAGTTCCCTTTGGGAATTACGAATTTTTAGCTATGAGGCTCTCGGCTAGTTCCTCCAAACAAATACGAAATTACTGCCTACTGATCCTCCATGTAGCTTCGCCTGTTCCTCTAGAAAATTGTGAAAATGTTGCCTTCCAGCCCCTACTTCATGCTCATTTGAGAAAATGCACAAATTCTTTCTTCCTTTCCTTCATACAGCCCGAACTATCCCTCCCAAAATTTGCGCAATTTTTCCTTCCATCCAAGTCAAACCTCGTGGACAGTCACTGTCGACTTGGATTGCCCATCTTCAACACACAATGACTCTTGCACATTTTTCATCAGCAATGCTCAGAGCCATCATTTAGCCGCACAACCTTGCTGCCTCTCTTGTTCACCTGCATCTGAAATGATCATGTGTCATGATAGACTAGAAATTTTTTGGATTTGATGTCATCTCGTCATGAGTGACTATAGGTATAGGTACACCAACAAACATGGCGTGACGACGAATGGGATGAATGAAGGGAAAACATGCAAAAGGACAGGTTCACCAACAAACGAACGAATGATTCATGCGAAGAGATGTGCTCGTCAATGGATGATCATGCAAAGATGTGTCATGAACGGACGGACAAGAAAACATGCAAGATGTGCTCACAGACAGATGAACGGACAAACATGCACCTTTCGCGAACGTATGAGCCTGTCAAGCCTTCCAACATACAAGAAAGGAACAACGTGCCAAAGAAACATCAATTGAACCAATGAACATCGAATAATCCTTGCACTTTGCGATGCAGAGGTGAATCTGTGATACGCCATGAAGACATCGATCACCCAGCAGCATTGTAGTTGGACATGCACTTCAGCAACAACACGAATGTACCAGCACTGTCATGTCGAGTCATGTCATGAGTCATGTTGTCCACATCTCTACTATGGGCCATGTTGTCAAATCAATGTAATGTAATGTGGAAGTCCAAGAGATCCACTTTTTGTACAAAGAGTCATGTAAAGTCTAAAAGTCATGGAAGTCAAATGGTCATGAGGGTAGTCGAACAGCCACAAGGGTCAGTTTCAACCTTTGCTATAAATGCCCCCTCATTTGTATATGCAAAGGACTTTTTTCACCTCACCTCCTCCCAAGTATCCAAGAGACTTTGTAATCTTTTATTTGAGAAGTAGTGGCTCCAATGCCCTTCGCTTAGGGTTAGTGATGTATGTTGTAACGATGTGTCTTGGAATTTTCCCTTAATTCAAAAGCCTACTAACATGCCATCATTCAGAAGCTTGCTAACAGGCCATCACCTTTTCATAGATGTATTGTAACTATTGTAAGACTAATATTGAACACTTGTAATGCATTTTTCTTTAACCTATGTTCAACACTTGAACTATTTCACTTATTGTAATACATTTTTTTTAATGGAAATGTGTTGTATATGTTGTTAACGTTTTCTCACCCATGGTGGTTATCGCCCCGGACACCAGACATACCTTTCACAGAAAACTTGTTGTAACAATCGTTTCACTCACGCAAACTCATCTGCTGAGTGATGTGTGTGTTATCTTACCTTGTGTGTTTTGACTAATGCATTCGTGTAGACTACTCCTTCGGAAGTTGTGCATGTCCTATTGTGTTGTGTGTTCCTAACCAAATTGGGACTTCATCCCAACCAACTTGGGACTCAATTTCACCCTCCCCCTCTACAGTGAAAGAACCATTGACACAAGTACACTAGGAATCAGTAGGAATGCAAAACTCGCTTCTCGAAGGCAAAGTAGACCACTCTCCTATGCTGACAAGCAAGAATTGAGGTAAATGCTTAATACAATGGAAACTGGGCCATCATACCGGATGAGACTCCCACACCAAATGATGTGAGGTCCAGTTGGGAATTCATACTAGTGTAATCCCCTGAATGTTGGCAGATCTAGCACCGTCAACATTTCTGGCGCTAGAAGGAGGGTTGCTAGTTGTATATGGTTGAATATCCCCTCACACTCATTCATCAACCATCTAGTCAAGGCAGTAACTCACACTCCCTCTCACCTAAACATGACTCTATAGTTGGTTACTCCTCACCTCCCAGGATTGAACACGAGATTCAATATCATCAACTTCGCTCTCTCCATCCCATCACTCATCAGTTCGCGAAAGCAATCGGACTAATCCCAGGCATACAACATCTTCCATATGCATCAAGGAAGCCAAAAGCCACTCCCACAAGAGATGTTGTATCATCGGTGGAAGAAGTAGTCCTTTCCATACTATAAGGTTTGGCAGAAGCTATTGAATATGGAGAGGAACGTCCGGAATTTCGACAAGGCAAACAATACACTCTTGTGATCTTATATTCGAACTCCTGTATAGGAGGCGGAGGGGAAGGTAGCAAAGTAGGCGGAGGTAGAGACAAACCAACAGAATTGGATCTGGAACCATAAAACTTTGAAAGAGAGGAGGAGGATGAAGAAGAAGAAGATATGGTTGATCCAAACCTTGAATGGATGAATCAGGGACCATTGGCTCTCCCAACTGTTTTGCACAAGATGCTGAAGTGAGAAAAGAGAATGAACATCAAGTTTAACCCTGATAGCACGGTGAAGGCAAAACACCACTTATACAACTTCTACCTACAGCTGCAGACCCTTGAGGTATGATACGAGGATGTAGAATGTATATTGTTCCCATGTACCTTGGACAGTCATGTAGCTACATGGTACCACAACCTTCCACCAAAATCTATATAGAACTGGGGTGCATTCAAATGAATGTTCCTTGAAAAGTTTGTTGATGACAAGACCCCAACCATGCTACTCAAAGAATTGGGAAGCCTCAAGATGGAGGGAAAAGAGAAAGTGAAAGACTTCAATCAGAGGTTTACACATATATTGAACAAATTTGTAGCGGACAAAACCTCAAGACTCCATCACTATTGATTACTACACGTCTGCACTCCCAACCAACATTGTATAGTTCGTCAAGCAAGTTACAAAACCAACACTCTTGGAAAGCTTCGAAGAGGCTATTGTTGTTGAGAAATACCTACACGCAATCGGAGTCATCAAGGATGACGAATTAGCAAAGGACTCCAAGGATGTGACCAGGAAGCCCCAAGCAATAGCGAGCAAGGGTAGAGATAAGGAAGCAACTGATATTGAGACCCTCACTCGCCTCGTCAAGAACTTCACTACAGAAGTGTCTGAGCTCAAATAGCGGAAAATGGATACATTTGCAAGTAGTCATCTGCCCAGACAGAGACAGGAAAATAGCTCATCAAGTGGCTCATCAAGCAGTAACCGGTTCACTTCAAAAACTGCGCAGAAGCCTGTGTTCCAACACGAACAATGCGCAGATCCTAAGTTTTGTTCCTTCCACGAAGAACATCACCCTAAGAAATCTTGTTCAGACTGGAAGTGACTTGTTAGCACTGTCTGCAATCATACACTCGATGTGAAAAGCAATATTTAGGAGAAGTTGGAAAACACTGATGATGACGAAGAGGTTGCACCTAATGAAGCATCAAGTTCTACACATGTGGTGAAGACATATTAGTGCTTGCAAGTAATGTTAAAGATGAACACCCAAAAGCAGCCCCAAAATAAAAATGATCGTTACAATCTTAGGAGTAAAGGGGCTCCCCCTACACTTGGGGAAATGCAAGAGAAGATGAGACTTCTAATGAGGAAGGTCAATCCACCATCCACCCCAAAGCAGAAAACACTAAGAAATTCTGGGAAGACAGCAACAGATAAGAGTAAATCCATGAGAAGCAAGCTACAAAACACTCCGTTGAAAAACATGAACATTCATTCCACCCCAGACACCTCAATAAGTCTACCACCTATGGACTAAAAAATTGTTGAAGACATGAAGAAAACTCAAGTGAACATCAGTTTGTTTGAGTTAGCTAAGGTCCAGAGTCAATGAGATATCCTACTACGCCCAATGGGATAGATAGCAACGGACAACACGACCTCTACTAGAAAAGGGGCAAGCACACCTCCCAAATCACTTTCCACTATGCTCAACACACTCTGGATGGAAGAAAAAAATTGAGGATGCCCTTCATTCCTACTTTCTTTCGAAGTTTCTAACTAAAATGTTCACAACTGCTTGTTCGATTCTGGCGTGGCAGCCAATGTCATGCCGCTCTCCATTGCTAAGAAGATCAATGCGTAATGGAGCGAGACATCCGCCCGAATCATCCAACTTGATCGAACATCGGTACCAGCCATTGGTGAACTGTGATACATGATTATCCAACTATCTCATGACATTTTAGTCTACCAATGCATCAAAATAGTTGTTGTGGACATACCAGAAGCATATGGTCTACTACTCAGCCAAGACTGGTCTAGAAAGCTAGTTGGATATTTTTCTACAGAATGGTCTCACCTGTGGCTTTTGTACAAGGGAAAATGCAACCAAATCTTGGTGTTATCCAAGAGGTATATGAAACACAATGTCGCTCCCCTTAATGGCGAGAACGAATCGTTGGCCTTTGCGCAACTCATGTTTGGAAACTGCCTCCCGGAAACAACAATGGAGTGTTATCCTGCATGGCCAGCTCCAACCCCATCAGACACATATTTGGGACTCCTTCCTTGCCCAATTGATGGTAATGAAACATGTATAGTGCATTGTACAAGTAGTAGCAGTAGCAGTAGAAACAGTAGTAGTAGCAGTACTAGCATGCCAAACGGTCTGTGTACAGACAAGTCGTGGACCATGGATTTTGACGAATCAAAGACACATGATGGCTTAAGGACCGGGTGTATCTCAATCATCCAAAACAACAGAAAATGCATGATTTCAAGCCGCATAAAGTACGAGTGCACAAATGATTTTTCTGAGTATGAAGCACTCGTGCTGAGCTTACATAAGACCATCAACCTCAACGCAGCCGCACTCAAAGTGATACTTTACCCCATGAACAGTGTTGATGCTTTCAAGGGAATAAAAATTAATGAAGGTAAGCATGAGCAACCCCTAGACACTGCAGTTGAAGGCAAGAAAGGCAATTTCATTCCCGAGGGTGGGGTTTCCCTCAACAAGCCCTATGGTTTACAGAATTTCTATCAGGGGCCAAGAAAAATTGGAACCCAGAGGACCACCACTACGAATGAATAGAGAAACTTGGGAACCTTTCATGATCCAAAGATAGCCAATCTCGGTACAAGCTACACACCGCAACAACAACAAATCTTTGACTGCTTGACCAAACAGTGCTGGGATGGGTCTACACAAGCAGATGATGACCTTAGTACACACTACATGCGAGCAATTCAACATGGGATTCCAAGTAAAGGAGGAGACAAGACATTGTAGCAAGGACCAGGTAAAACACATATGTTGTTTGAACTCCTTATACAGAAAAAATTGACTAACATTTTGGATAAGTGGATTACTTGCAAATTTCGTCATCATGTTTGGTTTTCTAATTTAAATTCCACACATAAGAAATCCGAGAAAATCTGCTTATGCATTGATCTCAGAAACTTGAACCATTCTCAAAATAAAATCAACTATCCTGTGCCATCATCTAAGCCTATGTTGCATGAAATACCTGAAGCAGTGGTGTTGTCTTCACTTAAAGGTCATTTTGAATGCCACTAGGTTCTGGTAGCAGAGCCCGATGGACTTACATTGGTCTACGACAAGCTTGGCCCACACACGTATCATTTGAAATCACTTGATGGGAGGATTGATAACCTTCTTGTCAATGGCCAAGATCTCAAGCATTACCATCAGTAGGCTAAGCCGCGCGCGTGCCATGTACATAGTCTACTTGTTGCTTGTTGTTTTCATCTTGTTTGCTTTTCTTATTATCTTTGTTTTTACTTTGTTTGATTCTGCTTACTATTTCTGTTTACGTTTGTTTTGTTTTCTTGGTATATTACTATTTTTGTTTCTAGAAATAAGTGCTACCAACTACTACGTTTTGGCTTTTGAACAGAGTATGTGGCTGAAATATGAAGAGACTTGTGACACTGCATCACTTGGCTAGTCTTGTGTTCATCTTCTCTATGCTTGACTATAACCTCCAGCCGATGAAGTATTGACGGAAAATACAAACCGTCTACAAGGGAATTTTTGGTCCAACCATGAACCTATGTCCACACTAGGAAGCCCCATGCCTGTACTCAGGCTTCTGCTCTGTGTGTTCAAGCTCATCCAACTAGTAGAATTGGAGAAGGGGAAAATCGAAATGAGCAAACCTATGTTAGAGGTCTTACATGCTTCTCCGAAGGAACAAACTCTTCTTCTCTCAATAAGTTGGAATCCCTCTTTTGCCCCAAAAATAAATAATTTCCTATGCACAATCCTCTTGAAAAATACAAAGGCAAAAGAAGAGAAAGGCTTCTTGCACAGAGAGGTGAATCATGCAACTCCACCAGGGTACTGACCAAGCTCACTGGCAGTGGAGCAATGTGTGTGTTCCTGCATGACTTCGTTGGGAAACTGTCCAGGCCTGCTTGTAGCAGAGCAACACCAGAGATGAAAACTTATACTCTAAAAATCTTCAACTCATGAGCTAAACTACTAGTCCCCAATTCGAAACACTGAGATCAAGCTAAACTTTTGATTGTGTTTGAGTGAGTTGGCAAAGGTGAACCCTGTATGTCCATGGGATAAGTGGGGAAGCCGAAGTAACCCACACAATGATTCAATACTCCCCAAAATACCAAGGCCCTGTGCTAGCAATGAACCAAAATAGAGAAGTTGGAGTTCTACCAGTGTGTCACCAAGTGTTGTAGTGACTACAACCACCCTCCAAAATTTTGGCCTGCACCCATTTCGGAGTCTCCCTTGAGAATTTCACTTGATGACTACACACCATCAGGTTCACTCCTTGGGCCCATGGGAGTATTTGGATCTGCCTTTCGTGTTCTTTTCATCCATGTTTTTACATCTTGGTACCCAAGTCATGCTTGCGACCATGTTCTGGTTATGCTCAAAGTCTTCGCTTCATGTGTACTTGTCGTGTTCACTATGAAATCATCTGTTGAACTCACACACGGAGTCACATTCACTATCGCGCAAACATCGTCACGGTCGATCCACGATCAATCACAAGTGTCACACTTGTTGCTTGCACCGTCAGTCAATCATGTTGAACATGTGTGTCTAGATGGTTTGAGTCGTCTCATCATCGATTCATGTAGGTGTGTGTTTGTATGATCACATATGCATCTTTCTCTTATTCACACACTTAGTAAGTTTGCTAAAATTTCTGATGACCGGACTCCCCTCTGACAGTCAAACCATCACCCCACCATCAACTCGATCGACTGTCACTCAGAATAGCATAGAAACACCAAGCAAGTATTTTCAAGTTGTGCTTCTCGCAAGAAATTCAATCAACCTTCATGTTGGTCACCCGGAGAGTTGGACCCAGCAGCCACCTCGGGACTAACTCCCCTAAAAAATTGTGCAGAGACTACTGACCTTGCCTGCTCTGCTGACTGAGGAAATTGCACAGACAAGCTAGAGAGACACTCAGTGCCTGTCCCTGTCTCCCTCAAAAAATTGCATAGTTTTCCTAGTCATTCCATCCAACAGTAAACCCGTTGCTCATCCATAAAATTGCATGGTCTTCATGAGCAAGTTTGCTGCTACTCAACAGTCCATTCATATTAGGAATTGTGCAGAGATGATCAACAAGTCGACCTCCCAGCATCAATGGAATTTCTCTTGCCAGCAACTCCTGACAACAGGCTTCCAGTTCCCTCCAAGAATTGCGCAGTTTCTGTTGCCAAGCTCCCAACAGCTGCCTGCCTATTCCTCTTAAGAATTGAACAGTTTCTGCTACTAGTGACTCAGCAGCCAACTACCAATTCCCTCTGGGAATTGCACAGTTTTGGCTTCCAGGCTCCCGACTAGTTCCTCCAAAAAACTGCACAATTCCTGCTTGCTAATCCTCCATGCAGCTTGACCTATTCCTCCATAAAGTTGTGCAAATTTTTCCTTCCAACCTCTGCTACCTGCTCATTCTGGAAAATGCATAGATTCTATCTGCCTTGCTTTCCTATAGCTCGGAATGTCCCTCCCAAAATTTGTGCAATTTTTCCGTCCAGTTGAGCCAGACCTCGCAGACAGTCCTGTCGACTTTGATTGCCCATCTTCATCACACAATGACTCTTGCGTAGGTTTTATCAGCAGCACCTAGAGCTATCATCCCACCTCACAACCTTATTGCCTCTCCCAATCACCTGCATCCAAAATGATCATGTGTCGTGGTAGACTAAGATATTTTTGGATTTGATGTCATTTCGTCATGAGTTACTTCAGGTACAGGTACACCAACAAACATGGTGCGACAAAAAATGGGATGAACAAAGGGAGCACATGCAGAAGGACAGGTTCACCAATGGATGAACGAATGATGCATGCGAAGAGATGTGCTTGTGAATGTATGATCATGCAAAGATGCATTTGCATATGGATGGACAAGAAAATATGAAGGATGTGCTCACGGATGGACGAACAGACGCACATGCACCTTTCGTGAATAGATGAGCCTATCAAGCCTTCCAACATATAAGCAAGGAGCAACGTGCCAAAGCAACATCAAGCGAACCAATGATCATCGAAGACTCTGCGCACTTTTCTATGTGGAGGTGAAGCTGTGATACACCATGAATACATCCATCACCCATCTGCATTGTAGCTCGACATGCACTCCAGCAGTAGCATGAATGTACCAACACTATCATGTCAAGTCATTTCATGAGTCATGTTGTCCACATCTCCACTATGGGCCATGTTGTCAAATCAATGTAATGTAACATGGAAGTCCAAGAGACCCACTTGCTGGAAAAAGAGTCATGTAAAGCTGAAAAGTCATGGAAGTCAAACAATCATGAGGATAGTAGAATTGAGGCTTCTGTGATCCATGTCAAATTTATGAGATATTTTTCAGCGTAAATCACATAAAATTTCATTTTTCGACACGTTTCGAACCAACTAGTGTGGTTCATCGTCAGGACAAGTTGAAGAAACAGATCCAGCTTGGCATGTTAAATAGTCTAACAGAGTCTCCAACGACTAAATTTGACTAACATCTAATTATTGACTTTGGGACCAATGTCAAATTTTTATTTATTAATATAATATTATTTTTATTATTCTTATTATTATTTATTATTTTATAATAGAAATTAGTTAAATTAGGTGAAAAATATATAAATAAATAAAATAATTTTAGTTGGTTAGTTTAAAAAGGTAATTAAATTTAAATTATTTATTAATTATTATTAATATCATAAATATATGTATGTTTTAATATTAGGCTATTGGGGATCCAAAATAAAATAAAAACAAATTAAAAATAAAAAAATGGAAACCAACCTAACAAGAAAAGAATAAAAAAACTAAAATAAATAATTTAAAAAATAAATAAATAAAAAATAATATATATAAGCCATGGAGGTGATCAACCGCCTCATTGATCCTGAGATGGCTCAATTAGTGGAGCTCTGCCTCACCTCCACCTTCTTTAGTTTTGAAGGAGACTTCTTTGAACAAACCTGTGGTGTGGCCATGAGTTCCCCCTTTCCCTTCTTGTAGCTGATCTTTTTATGGTGGATTTTGAATCCAAGGCCCTAAGCTCGGTGTGCCTCCTACCGACACTTTGGAAGAGATTTGTGGATGACACTAATGTCATCTGGTCTCATGGCCAAGAGGACTTGGATCGCTTCTTCGATCATCTCAACTGTCAGTCGTCTACCATTAAGTTCACTAAAGAACAAGAAGTCAATGGGTGACTCCCGTTCCTTGATATTCTTGTTTCTAAGAATAGTGATGGTTCCCTCTCCCACCAAGTGTTTCAAAAGAAAACACATATGGAGCAGTATCTTCATGCTAGTTCCCACCATTTCCTGGCTCAGAAGTTGGGTGTTCTCAACACCCTAGCTACACGGGCCCTTAGAATCTCTAATGAACAAAGCTTTGAGAAAGAGAAATCCCACCTCCTTAATGTTTTCGCTGAGAATGGTTATAGCAAGTTCGTAGGTCATAAAGCCTTCCTCAAAGATGGCAGAAATTCATCAGCTAAAAGAGATCTGAAAGAGCGGGTCCCAGGTGTCCATCGTCCGTATGTCCAGGGGACCACTGATAAGATTGCCGGGATTCTTAAGAGGCATAATGTCCCCTCGACCGTTAGATCCCTCAACACCATTCGTAAATCCCTCAGGTCGGTAAAGGATCCTATCGACTCTAAGGACATGAAAGGGGTTTATATGATTTTTGGTTCCTGTGGGACCCCCTATATTGGAGAGATTCGTCGCTCCATTAATCAAAGGATTAGTGAGCATGCAGCTGAGCTTAAGCATAGGAGGACCAAGTCTTCCACTTTAGCTGAGCATGCTAAGAGTACCAAGCATCATGCTTTCATAGAGGATGCGAGTGTTATTGCTAGGGTTTCGCATTTCCATCACCGAAAATTTAGGGAAGCCCTTGAGATTGAGAAGAGACCGAACAATCTCAATAGAGAAGATAGATGGAAGATAAGCAGTTGTTGGGTCCCTGCCCTCTCCTCCCGTTGAAAGGAATTTTTTTTTCATTTATATATATATATGATATATATATATATATTATATATTTATATGTTTATTTATTTTTTGATTTATTTCATTGATTTATTTTGTTTGTTTATTTATTTATTTTTAATATTTTATTTATTACTTATTTATTCGTGTGTGTTGTATGTATATATATATAATATATATATATATATATAATATAATATTATTTTTATTTATTTATTAATTCATTTATTCCATTTTTTTTTTGGTTAGGTCGGTCCAATTTTTTATTTTTATTTTGTTTTTATTTTATTTTTTGATCCTAATAGCCTAATATTAAAACATACATATATTTATGATATTAATAATAATGAATAAATAATTTAATTACCTTTTTAAACTAACCAACTAAAATTATTTTATTTATTTATATTCTCCACTTGATTTAACTAATTTCCATTATAAAATAATATTAACCTTGGTCGCAAAGTAAAAAATTAGTTGTTAATCAAATTTAGCCATTGGAGACTCTTCTCAGACTATTTGACATGCCAAACTAGACTTGTTTCTTCAACTTGTCCTGACGATGAACCACATTAGTTGGTTCGAAACGTGTCGACAAATGATATTTTATGTGATTTACCCTGAATAATCTCTCATAAATTTGACATGGATGACAAAAGCCTCAATTCTACAAAATAAACATAAATAAATAGTTTAACTTTTTAAATCATATATATCCACTATCATTCACATATATATTATAAAATCTAAAATTTTAATAAAAATTATCCATACTAAATAATATACTTCATAAAAAAAAAATCTAAAATTTGAACAAAAATAACAAACAGATGGGGAGATGTGGTGTTGGCATCCTCTCAAATAGTAAC
>APFE030292157.1:0-14074 GCA_000404065.3 Pinus taeda | reverse complement strand
TGTATGGCTTATAATTTGTGATAAAAATGAAGTATTTTTCTTCTTTCGTATTTCGTATTGATCTTTTGGGCGATAATTATTATTTTTCCCTATTAAATTTTAGTTTTTAAATAACACAGTTTTGCAGATTGGTTTGTTAGATTTTCTTCTTTTGTATTTCGTATTTGATTTTTTGAGCAATAATTATTATTTTTCCCTATTAGATTTTAGTTTTTAAATAACACAGTTTTGTAGATTGGTTCGGTAGATCCCACGTTATTGCAGTTGTAACGAATATGCCTTAAACATTAACATGGATATGTGTATGTGTTATTTATAAATTCTATGTAGGCATGTGTGACTCATTATGAAGTTTTGTTTTTTTTACAATGATCCCTCATAAATGCAATATGAGTATTATTAGATATTCTTTTAATCATCTTGAAATATTATTTGAATAGAATTGCAAGGGATATTTTATGGTTATTAGGTTGTAAGATGAATTAGGGTGTTGTGTGTTTTATCTAGTAGTGGGTGGAATTGAATAGATAATGGGATGTTTGTACCAATGTTGTGAGTAAAATTTCATGTATGTTTTTTTTAAGATTATATATTCAAGGAAGATATATTTTGGGGATATTTGATATATATGTTTAAGATAAAGATTGGCCTAAATGGAATAGATTGAGATTTATCTTGAGATATATCGTATGTTTTATCTTGATGCTAAGATCTTGTCCATCCAAACAAATCTGGGCAGATTTGATCAGAGGTTTTTTTAAAAAATGATCAAAGGTTGTCGGCTGTGTCGACAAGTTGACCACTATCTGGTTATCTATTACCATTTGAACTTGTAATTAGAAAGGAATTAAAAAAAAAAAAAAATTAAATAATTTTTCTCGAAATATGTATTTATTTTTACTAAAAAAGTTATAATTCCAAATTTAATTAATTTAATAGCTTTGATTTCTTCTTTATAAATTCCATTTGATTCAAAAAAATATTAAAAAATAAAATATTATGTTTGATTTTAGACTTTTGTGATCCATACTAATTTTGATAAATTCTTTTGGATTAATCACATCATGAGTTTTTGGTCCACGTTCAGAAAGAATTTATCAAAATCAATAAAATATCATATTAACTTTTTAAAGTTTATTTAAATTGTTTTGATTAGCTTAAAGATCCCATGTCTATTAACATAAAACTTAAAAGTCCATTTTAAAATAATTAAAGAAAAAAAGAAAACAAAAGATTTATGATTTCTTTTTTTACAATGTGGTTATCCTTTGTTACACCTCCGCATGCATGGTATTACACATTCAGTTTTACTTTGACTTACATATTAGTTTGTCTTTGACCAAAAGAATTTGCCGCTTATCCATACTTTAACATTAAGAATTTTTGTTATTTATTATTATTATTTAAATTTATTTATTTGTAAAGTGATTGGTTGAGCCAATTTTTTCTCCATATTTTCAATTTAAGATAACTCTGCCTCATGTATGGTATAACTTTTGTTTTTGACCAAGAATTTATGATGTTTATCCAAAGTTTAACATTAGGAATTCAATTTTTAATTTTTTATTATTATTTAAATGTATCTATTTGTAAAGTGATTGGTTGACGTCTTATTATGGGTTGTTTAGTAACTTTCATTTCTATTAGTTATTAATTTTTTTTAGTTTTATTTCTTTTTCATTTAACTTTTATTTATTTATTTTGTTCCTCTTTCTATTATTTTCCATTATTTATGAATATAGTTTTCACTATTTTGAATTTAAGATGATTTATTGTTATAATAATAAATTTTTAATAAATCTAATAAAATTAATTATATATTAAATAAAAATAAAACACAACATATATATTAAGTGTAATATATTAATATAAATAATATTAAGTAGAGAAGGTTTTCAACGAATAAATCACATTATTGAAAATATTTTGTCCGACACGCTTCACACCAACGAATGCGGTTTATCCGTCATAACGAGTTAGTTGACAATGCGTCGACAAATATTTCATAATGTGATTACGCTAAAAAATTTCTCATACATTGACCTAAATCACATAACCTCATTCAACCAATAAACAATATTAGTTGATCATATTTCTTAATTTTTGGTATGACTTAACAATATATATAATTTTATTAATTGTTTTTATTTTATGAAACTTTTATTATTTATTATTATTTTGTTTAATAACTACATTTAAATTAAGCAACAAATATTAGCTACTATATTTTCTACCCTATTCAAAACCATTTAAAATTCTTAGTTTTATAATATTTTCTTAAAAAAAAATTGAAAAAACAAATAATAATATTGCATTTATCTTTGCTTTTTATTTCCTTGTAAAGTTATCAAACTTTTAAAGTTATCAATCACAAATACGAGGTCAACCTCATTATGATATCATCTTGGATTTTAGTTCACAAGAAAAACACTTAATATCAAGCTCATACGTTTATTACAAAGAAATCAATTAATACAATTGGAGTGCTTCCTTTGATGTTGTTAGTTAGCTTGTTACTTTATGCGTGACATATTAATGTTAAAGTTGCTTTTTCTTCTTGCATCGTCTTTATTCTCACTAAGTTTCATCAAAATTTTCAAGCTGAATGTAATGTTGAATTGAGGTTTTTGTTATCCATATTAAGTTTACGAGAGATTTTTTGGCGTAAATCACATGATATATCATTTGTCTACGCGTTTCGAACCAACTAGTGTAATTCATCGTCAGGACAAGTTGAAGAATCAGATCCAGCTTTGCATGTTAAATAGTTTGAGCAGAGCCTCCAACTGCTAAATTTGACTTTGGACCAGAGTCATAAAAATCAATTATTTAATAAACAAAAAAGAAGTTAGTAATATTAAGAGACCTTACTATTAAATATATAAATTAAATGTATATACATATATAAATAAATAAATAATTTAATTTAATTTAATTGTTATTAAGTTAATAGAAGTTAAAAGGTATTTAAATATTTAATAAATACATAAAAATAATATTAATTAGAATAGAACCCGTATAACTAACTAAGTTATAAAGTATAATCTAGACTAGTATAAATAAAATATATAATACAAATAATATATAATTTAATTTAAATTGATGTTAAGCCAATAGTTTAGTTAAAGGGTAAGAAATATTTAAATAATACTACAATAATATTAAATAAAATAAATAGTAAGAAAGTAAGAATAAAAATATTAAGTTAAATGAAATAATCTAAATGTTAAAAATAATAATAATAATAATTTAATTACCAAATTTAATTAAACAATATATATATGAATATACCTAGAAGGATTACACTACCTTAAAAAAATAAATATATATATATTAGTAATATATTGAATTAATTGAGATAATAGTTAGTTATAAAAGGTACTAATAGTATAAAAATATTAAAATAAGCCAAGGGGTGGAAAGAATAAAAATATTTTAACTAATCAGATAAAATAATTGTATATGTTAAATTAACTTATTATTATAATTATCTAATAGCTCAAAAAATTAGATGAGTCAAAAAACGAGTGGAGGAGGAGGGGCGGAAAGGAAGAAAGCGACTAGGAAGAGAGAGACCCAACACCTACTGATTTTCCAACCATCCTCTCTATTGAGATTGCTCGGCCTCTTTTCAATCTCAAGAGCTTCCTTAAATTTCCAATGATGGAACTGTGAAACTTTAGCAATAACACTAGCCTCCTCAATACAAACATGATGATTGGTTTTTTCCGCATGCTCAACTAAAGCGGAAGACTTGGATCTCCTATGCTTAAGGTTAGCTGTGTGCTCACTAATCCTTTGATTGATGGAGCGACCAATCTCACCAATATAATGGCTCCCACGGGAACAAGGGATAATATATACCCCTTTCATATCTTTAGGGTCGATAGGATCCTTCATTTATCTGAAGGACATACGTATAGTGTTAAGGGGCCCAAAGGTCATACGGACACTATGTGTCATGCCCCTACACCTGCGGTAGTCTTCCAACCGCTTATAGCGAGGTGCGGCACTACCAACCATTTTCTTTTCACCAATACTTACGACAGTAGACTACGCCTAACATTCATACTTAGTTTATTTTTTTGTTACCAAGTATTATTATTAGCCTTTATACAGATGAAAACCCATACATATTCATCATCAACAGCAATTAACACATACAATTGCACAACAATATAAAGGGAGGGGCAACTCCCTGCAATATGAGTATGCCCGATATCAATATATATAATTTTCCATTTTACAAAGTATAAGTTAAATCTTGGGAAACCCCAAATTTACACTTAGCCAATTTTCCAACTTCAGCAAACTCGGTTGCCTAGCTCGTCGGCACCTTTGCACGGTCGTCGCATGACTCACCAACCCTTCGTTCACCTTGTCGCACGATCGTGTTGTTTGCCCAACTTGGGCACGCCTCGTTGTAACCAAGTCGCCACACATGGGTGCCTCCGCACGAGTCACACCTCCGTTCACAACTCCAACACTTCACCGTTTCCACCATTTCGTCGTGCACGGCGCGCCCTACCCAAGTCGCCCGTTCGCACGATTCTTTGTTTCGACGTGCACGGTGTGCCCTCGCCCGACCGCCCATCCGCACGTCGACCCATTCACCCAAACTCGTTCACCTGAACAACTTCACCCGAGTCGCAACACGACTTCACCCAGGTCGCCACACGACTTCACCCGGTTCGCCCGAACGACTTCACCTGGGTCACCCGACGACCTCACTTGGCTCGCCCAAACGAGTTCACCCAGGTCGCCCGATGACCTCACCCGGCTCGCCCGAATGACTTCACCCCAATCGCCCGACGACCTCGCCCAGTTCGCCCGAATGACCTCACCCGAGTTTTCTGCCCAAACGACCTCACCCGAGTTTTCTGCCTGAATGACTTCGCCCAAGTTCTGCCTGAACGACTTCGCCCAAGAACGACCTCGCCCGAGTTTTCTGCACAAGTTTTTTGCCCGAGTTTCTCGCCCGATTTTCTTACCTGACTTTTTTGAACGAGTTTTTCATCCGAGTTCCGCCCATCGTGCGGGCTCATCCATGCACTGCAGAATTCCTTGTTTGAATTTGTGTTGATCGAATGATGGTCGTTTGCCTCCAAACACCCTCCAATATATACGGGCGGGTGGCGGGTTATGTCACACGACCAACCCACACCCAACGCCCAAGCCGACCGACTCGTTCACAACGTGTTGTCTCGCCTAAGAGGAGGGTCAGCCCACCCAACTCATGGGACCGCCCCCTCAACTCACCCAACACCTTATAAACTCATCCAAGGTTCATTTTGTTTCACATTTCGCACGAGCTCCTAGCACGCACTTCGCACGGTGGAGTCACCCGGACCGCAGGTCCTTACATCCTCCCCCACTTGAAGTCATTGTCATCCTCGACAATATCTCATCCCAGCAACCATTTGTCACCAAGATCACCATACCAAGGCATACACCCCATCGGTATGTCATATATCAGAAATCATCTCAATCCATGATCATGAACCAACCTGTCACAATCTCCACATGCTGCTCCCCATCGTGGAAGGCTGGCCCCTCCATCTCAAGCTACATGCCCACTGCAACATATCGTGTTGACCTCATCATGTGTCGTCCTCGTGTGAACTACTGCCATGATACTTCAACACAATGCTAACACATCTCTGCACACCGCTAGCCCCCATAGCTTGAACTAGTTGGGTAGCTAATCCAACTGTCATGCTCAACACATGAGAATGCACATCCTCATGCCACCATCAGTTGTTTCTCTGGACATCCCATCACATCATCAACTCGATCAAGAATTCATCTCCATATAAGTGTAATCCATGCTCAGTTCCATGAAGTAGTCTCCATCTCATTTGCAACATGTTGTCCATGATGTTTGGTACCAATGTGCTGCATGAAATCAGTCGCATCTATCCCAACATCATCCATCTCCTCAAATATGACTCTCGATGTGCCACATCCAGGTCCATGAAGCAACCTCCATCATATCTGCAATGTGCCATCCCTCAAGTCTACCATAGAAACAAGTATGAACCTGTCTCATCTATCCATGTGCTGCTCGTGATCATAGATCAATCAGCTCCCATGTGTCAAAGTGGTTAAGTCTCGGCTCAACCCATGCCCAAGTGTTTCTACCAAGGCATCATCATCGTTGTAACTCCATCACTCCAAAGTGTCTCATATCGATCCTCCACATCAAGTCACTTTTCCAAGCCACACCCATGACCTCAGCTACCCAATGCATCAGATCCTCCAAGTCCACCATATATGAAGTCCTCAAAAGTCACAACAATCTCATGTCATCATGAGCTCCATGAGTCATCTCCAACCAACATCTTAGCAAGCATACAAGTCTCGGCCCAAAGGTCTCTGCAAGATGCCTCAACTCTCCATGTAGTAGGAATGCTCCATAGTTTGCTCACGAATCCATCCAAGTCCACAACCTTGTTGTGCATAAGTGCACAACCTCTCCATCAGCTCATAAACAATAAGTCTCCATGTCACACTGGAAAATCCACCTGCACAACGTCCTTGCCTTGGCACTCCTCATTGGATGCCCATAGTGACACCTCTATAAGTGCTCCTGCATAATGTCCCTGCATAAGACTGCCATGCTCCAAGTCTCCAACTTGATGTCCGTGACTAAGTTGCCCATGTAGTCCAACTAAGTAGACCCATCACAACAATCGGTCATCCTCATCCAAGTCTGCAATCTTCGGTCTAGTGAACTCGGTCACCCAACCATCTCATCACCATATGAGTCTCTCCATCATAGCTCCCCCACTAAAGGTTCCACCAAGAATTTCTCTTGGTCTTGACTATGAGAAGTCCGCCCAAGTATCATCATACTCAAGTGCGTGCCCTTCAATCTGCCCATGAGTCATGTCGGGCACTTAGCTAATTCTCCATGTGGCTAAAGCATGACCCAATCCTCCGCAATGATCATCATGTTCCTCCCTTGTCACGGGCCTTTGTACCTTCTACCATAAGGTCACAAACAACCCCAACAAGTCCTGCAACGGTCAACAATCCTTGCTTCCCCATACAAGGTCTCATCATAGACATCCATGGTAAGATCCTCCCTAGCATCGACAAACTGGCTTTGCCCTTCCCTGCATACGGTTCATCTACCAAATGCTCAAGTGAGACACAAGTATCAATACTTACTTTATCATCATGAGGCTCCTCCATATGAGGCTCCTCCATATGAGTATCCTCATCCATCCATGTCTGCAAACTGCACGATCCTGGTCCAACTTGATCAACCTCAAGTTCATCCTCCATCGTTGTCACATCTGCAACATCCTTAATCATCACAGCTTCCTCTTCCTTGTCAGCACAATCTGCAACTTCATCTTGCTCCATTGTCCAACCAAGTTGAAGAAGTTCGTCTTCAACATTATTTTCCAAGACTTCAAGCTTATCTCAAATCTGGGGATTCTCTTCTTTCATCCGCTTCAACCTATATAAGGTAAGCAAGAGCTTCCCTTCGCATTCTTCCAAACCTGTCACACCTTGTCGTTCAGCTTGGCCCAAACACTAAGCTTCACCTCTGCTACATGTTGCACCATTCACCAGCTTCACCAAGTTCCCTGCAACCATGAACCAACTCATGTTCCACTTGTATGTGAAACCAACTTCCTTCTCCTGCAAGAACCTACTTCCACTGTCATCAGCTGTCAAGCTTCTTCAACCCTGAATCAACTTCAATACCATCGTCACGAGCAACCTTGCTCTGATACCACCTATCACGCCCCTACACCTGTGGTAGTCTTCCAACCGCTTATAGTGAGGTGTGGCACTACCAAACGTTTTCTTTTCACCAATACTTACGGTTGTAGATTATGCCTAACATTCATACTTAGTTTATTTTTTTGTTACCAAGTATTATTATTAGCCTTTATATAGATGAAAACCCATAAATATTCATCATCAACAGCAATTAACACATACAATTGCACAATAGTATAAAAGGAGGGGCAACTCCCTGCAATATGAGTCTATCCGATATCAATATATATAATTTTCCACTTTTACAAAGTATAAGTTAAATCTTGGGAAACCCCAAATTTACACTTATCCAATTTTCCAACTTCAGCAAACTCGGTTTCCCAGCTCGTTGGCACCTTCGCACGGTCGTCGCACGACTCACCAACCCTTCGTTCACCTTATCGCACGATCGTGTTGTTTGCCCAACTTGGGCGTGCCTCATCGTAACCAAGTCGCCACACACGGGCGCCTCCGCACAAGTCACACCTCCGTTCACAACTCCAACACTTCACCGTTTCCACCATTTCGTCGTGCATAGCGCGCCCTACCCAAGTCACCCGTCCACACGATTCTTCGTTTCGACGTGCACGGCGCGCCTCCGCCCGACCGCTCGTCTGCACGTCCAGCCATTCACCCAAACTCGTTCGCTCGAACAACTTCACCCGGGTCGCCACATGACTTCACTCGGTTCGCCCGAACAACTTCACCCGGGTCGCCCGAACGACTTCACTCGGGTCGCCCGACGACCTCACCCGGCTTGCCCGAACGACTTCACCCGGGTCGCTCGACGACCTCACCCGGCTCGCCCGAATGACTTCACCCAGGTCGCCCGACGACCTCGCCTGGTTCGCCCGAATGACCTCACCCGAGTTTTCTGCCTGAACGACTTCACCCAAGAACGACCTCACCCGAGTTTTCTGCACGAGTTTCCTGCACGAGTTTTTTGCTCGAGTTTCTCGCACGAGTTTCTTACCTGACTTTTTTGAACGAGTTTTTCACCCAAGTTCCGCCCCATCGTGTGGGCTCATCCACGCACTGCAAAACTCCTTGTTCGAACTCGTGTTGATCGAATGATGGTCGTTTGCCTCCAGACGCCCTCCAATATATACGGGCGGGTGGTGGGTTATGTCACCTGGCCGACCCACACCCAACGCCCAAGCCAACTCGTTCATAATGTGTTTTCTCACCCAGGAGGAGGGTCGGCTCGTCCAACTCATGGGACCGCCCCCTCAACTCGCCCAACACCTTATAAACTCGTCCAAGGTTCATTTTGTTTCACATTTCGCACGAGCTCCTCGCATGCACTTCACACGATGGAGTCACCCGGACCACAGGTCCTTACACTATGCATCTTGAGAATCCTCGCAATCTTATCAGTGGTCCCCTGAACAAAAAGAAGATGAACACCTGGAATCCATTCCTTCGGTTCCCTTTTAGCAAGAAAATTCTTGGCAGCTTTTAGGAAAGCCTTCTGACCCATGTATCTACTATAACCATTCTCAACAAAGACATTAAGGAGATGGGATTTTTCTTTCTCAAAAATCTTTTTATCCAAGATCCTTAGGGCCCGAGTAGCAAGGGTATTGAGAACCCCCATCTTCTGAGCTGGGAAATGGTGGGAACTTGCATGAAGATACTGCTCCGTATGCGTTTTCTTTCGAAAAACTTGGTGGGAGAGGGAACCATCACTATTCTTAAAATAAGAATATCAAGGAAAGGGAGGCAACCATCAACTTCCTATTGTTTAATGAACTTAATGGCCGAGGATTGATTGTTGAGATGATCGAAGAAGAGATCTAATTCCTCTTGGCCGTGACACCAGATGACATTGGTGTAATCCACATACCTTTTCCAAAGCTTGGGCAGGAGTCGAGAAGAGTTTAGAGCCTTGGACTCAAAATCTTCCATAAAAAGATTAGTAACGACAGGGGATAGGGGTGAGCCCATGGCAACCCCACAGATTTGCTCAAAGAACTCTCCCTCAAAACTGAAAAAGGTGGAAGTGAGGCAAATCTCAACTAACCCAGCGGTGTCAGGATCTGTTAGGCGGTTTATAACCTCCAAGGCCTCATTAATAAGGATGTAAGTGAACAGGGAAACTACATCAAAACTCACAAGTATGTCCCCAGGGTCAAGCTTAATGTCCTTGAGTTCATCAATAAAGGAAGCAGAGTCTTTTATGAAGGACTCCGTACGACCAACAAAGGGCTTAAGCCTTAACGCAAAGAACTTAGCAAGAAGGTAGGTAGGACCTCCAATGATGTTGACAATTGGCCTTAAGGGAGCTCCTACCTGGTGAATTTTGGGCAGACCATAGATCCTAGGAGTGATAGGGTTGCTCTCAATGAGTTTATGGTGCAGGGAATTCACTGAGCTAATGGACTTAATGGCAAGAGCCACATTCCTAGCAACCTTTTTTAACGGGTTTTTGGGAAGCTTTTTATAACTACCACTATTATGAAGATGATCCAACATCTTATTGCGGTAATCAACCCTGTTAAGAATGATGGCAGCTCCACCCTTGTCTGCCTTTAGAACAACGATATCTTTGTTTTGGTTTAAGGATCTGAGGGCTACTGATTCTTCCTTGCTAAGGCTGCTCTTAGGGGGCTTAGCCTTTCTCAAGACAACTGCACAATCTTGCGTGATAGTGTCCTTGATCCTATCACGTAAACCTCTGATCCCAAACTCTATGTCACAAATGATATCATCTACAGGGATTTTTTTAGGGGCTAACGCAAAATTTAATCCTTTACCCAAAACTTTAAACACTGAAGGGGGGAAAGAGAAACTAGAAAGATTAATAACCTTGTTATTAAAAGGAGAAGAAGGGGGAAGATTACTAATATCATTAGTACTATGATTTGAATTATTATTATTAATATTCAATATCTTATTACTTTTCATGTCAGAATTATTTGTATTATTAAATAATGTATCATTTTTATTAATATTATCATTATCCTTATTCTTAATCTCGACCTTACTACTATTATTATTATATTGTTAATAAAAAATATTATTATTATTATTATAAAAAATTAATATTATTTATGTTATTATTGATTTGAATATTTTATTGTAAATACTAGTAATTTGTATTTTATATCATTACTTTTTATTAATGCATGCATTTCATTTATGTCATATTAATATTTTTTCTACACAATAATTATATTAAAAAGATTTATTAATTTTTATTTAATTTTATAAATAAAAATTACTTTTATATATATAAACCTTTTTTTTTTAATTTTTAATAAATAAACATATATATTTTTTAGAAACTGAATAATAATTAATTTATTATTTATTTTTTCAAATATAAATTAAAATTTTAGAATAAATCTTTGTATTTTTAGCTAGTAATTATATTAAAAAAAATTATTGAATATGTTAGTTCAAATTTTAAGAAATAAATTTATAATTCTTGACTTGGATAGATAACCTTGATTTGGACGACTAATGTAATTCAAATGTAAATGTATACGTAACATATTATAGTTTTTTCAAACTATGTTTGCATAAGCATTGAAATTAGGGCCTTGCTCTTTCATTATACAAATGAGGACTTTACCAAACAATAAAACCCAAATTGATGGAATTATAAACCTTGACACTAATTTGAATTTAGTAACCAAACAATAAAATTCAAATTGATGGAATTATAAACTTTAACACTAATGTGAATCTAGTATTTTTACTGTAATTTAGTTGTATTTAAACTAAGTGACACGAGTAGCTACTATGTAGGGCTTGTTATACTTATTTATTTGTAAAGTGATTGGTTGAAGTCTTATTATGGAAAGTTTAGTAATTTCTATTTTTATTAGTTACTAATTTTTTATTTATTTAATTTATTTAATTTTTCAATTATTTCCATTTTCTATTAGTTACACACTTGGGCGCACAGTTCACGTGGTCATGACGGATGACTTTCCCGCTCCCCACCTGTGTTCAAATCTTGTTGTATGACCGCACTACACGACAACCATTGTGACTCATGTTTGCGCTGCACAACAGCATATTATGACCATTAAGCATTTGTATATATTGTAAATACCGTGAAATTTGAACTATAATGGGCTACATATAGCTTTTAAAAGCTCCCCCCTCCCCCCTCCCCAATTTATTTATTTATTTTTATTTTTTAACTATTATTATATTAAAACATATTTTAATTTAAATTTAATTAAATATTATATACATTAATAAAAATAAAACACACATCATATATAAACATATATACACGCATATTATATATATATATATAATATATATATATTATATAATATATATATATATATATTATAACAATTATTTAATTAATCATATTTCTTAATTTTTGGTGATGACATTCAACAATATAGTGTTTTTATTTTTGTGATGAAATTTTTATGACTTTATATTTTTTAGTTTATTTAAGCTAAGTGGTAAGTACTAGCTACTTTGTAGCCCTTGTTATATTTGTTGTAGACATGGTAGTAGTATTAAGTTTTGCTTTGATTGGGAATTAGTTTGTTTTTGACAAAAAAAAATTGACAATTTTTTTGTTGCCGCTTATCCATGGTTTAACATTGGGAATTCAATTTTTATTATTTATTATTAGTATTTAAAATTTATTTATTTGTAAAGTGATTGGTTGAGGGTCTTATTTATAGGCTCTTTTAGTAACTTCCAATTTTTGTTAGTTACTCTTTTTTTTGTTTTATTTCATTTTTTATTTAACTTTTTTTTTATTTTAATTTTTCATATTTCTATTAATTTCCTTTGATGAATTATAGTTTTTCTTCCATATTTTCCAAATTTTTAAGAAATGACACACAAACACACACAATATATATATGAAAAATGCATATATGTTATATAAACAATATTGGTTCAAATGAGGTTCGTCATTAAGGTTTCCAATATTGTTTAATATTACATATATACACTTATAATATATATATATATGTAAGTAATAGTTATATATATATATATAATTATATATGATAAAATATAAGAAATCAACATCAGTGAACATAAAAAATGCTATCACGAAATTGCAAGGATAAATTACAAGCTTGAGTTGTGGCATGAAGTTATGAGTTTTGATCTTCTGAACTTGGTCAATGACTATGAGGTTGGTTGAACTTCAACATTTTTTTAGGGTTCGTCAAAATTGGAACCTCAAGGTTAAAGTTCCACAAACTTTGTGACATAGTTCAACAATACAACATTTTATTAGTTGCTTTATTTTTGAGTCTTTATTATTTTTTAGTTTAATTAAGCTAAGCTGCATGTACTAGCTACTATATAGCCCATGTTATATTAAAAATAAATTATAGTGTGTGTGTATATTAAATTGTATATATATTAATATACACAATATTAGTCCATCATATGTCTTAATTTTTTATGATGGCATTCCACAATACAACATTTTTCTCAATTTTACTAGCTACTATATAGCCCTTGTTTTATTTTAAAAGTAAGATGAACTATATTTGATATTTCTAAATACTTTTTTATTAAATAGAAAATAAATGTACTTTTGCATTTATTAAATTTATTTTTTGTTAATTAAATATATAATTTTAATCATATTTTTAAATTAAAGTTGGTTAGTTGGCTATGTTTGAATATTATTGCATGAAAAAGTGTTTTTAGTAAAATATAAGGCATTGCTATCACATGACAAACAAAGCGAGAATTTCTGGGGAATTGTGAATGTATGATTACTTAACAATGCTGAATGATTTTTCAAAATTCTAAGAGTTGCCACTCACTGCACATAAGAATTATTATTACTCTAAAAAAATGGTGAATTATGAATGTATGATTGCTTAACAATGCTGAATGATTTTTCAAAATTCATTAAGAGCCGCCACTCACTACACATAAGAATTATTATGTTGTAAGGCGTTCCCCTCTGAAATGAAGTTCCTCTTATGACAGGTGTATAGTGGTGGGACGTTGAATTTAATGTTAAACGATTGAAGCAATGTTGGCCATCAGATCAAAATCCAGTATTACCAGTTATAGTTGTCAGTGATAATTTGGTTTGGTACCGTCATAAGCCACCTTTGCCAGGAAAAAAGATGATAGAGGCTCTTGCATAGATATTGGTAGCCTTTTCCGGGCATTTGTTCAACACGTTGCAAGAAGACGACATAGTCTTTTCTTGGCATTTGTTCAACGTGCTGCAAGAAGACGACAAAAGTCCCCAGATCACAACCTTGAGCGTGAGAATATACATTTCATGCAGATTGATTTTGCAGAAGAAGTAATGATTACAAGGACAAACAAATTTATT
>APFE030292151.1:4971-24045 GCA_000404065.3 Pinus taeda | reverse complement strand
AAAATATGGAATAATTATTTTTAAATTTGTGATAAAATAAAGCAAAAACTCAAAGACGATTATAAATCTATTAATTATAAAAAAGTCAAAACCATGCTGCTTTATTTTTTATATTTTTCATAATACATGTGATATTTTCTCAATATATTACCACTAAACCCGTCAACATCAACGAACCCCAAGTGCACACCCACATCAACGGTTCAAATATGTTGGGTACATTTTGTATAGAATAGCGTCTGTGTGTATTGGCTACAATAATTGCCCAATTATTGCTGGTTAATACTGAAAGCCTTGAGTTTTTCTTCCCTATATACTGACAGGACTAGTGTCACAGTTTTCATGCTCAAAATGGATAAGATGGGTCAGTGTCACAGTTTTCATGCTCAAACTTGATAACATCATAATGAAAATAGGGTTAATGGGCATGGCCTGTACTCACGACGCAAAATGTTCAGTACCATTTTCGTCAATTGCATCCCAGCGCCTTATTGGAAGCTGTTTGGCTGTTACTTCAACATTTTCTGCCATGATGACTCGGACCTTCACTCAGGCCTGGAATTTGACGTCCCACAGGACGTATTTCACATTTCAGAACGTATTTGACCGGTGATGAAAAATATTCCCCGTAAAACTTGACGGACTTTGTAAACCAGAGAACCGTCAAAATGACGTGCAGTTTAGAATTGAAGCCGTCAAAATCTATAATAAGGTATATCCTTTCCACCTAAATTTTCGTGAATTATATATATCAATAAATAAGTTTCAATGGGAAAGGTCTTGAGTCTCCACTGGAAAAGACTGACGGAATGTGCCTTATTGTTTGCAGGGAATGGCAGTAATTCTAATTTATTATTTCAGATTCGCATTGAATGTTGTAGGATTTCAAATTAGGTATTGCGCCCAAGATTTCAAATTCGGTATTGCCACCAGGATTTCAAAATCAAGTTGTGCGCCTAATTTTTGAAATGAAATCCTCTTCCATTCGACCATCGAGATTCGATTCGAAAAAGCTTGTCCTTCGTTACATTCTAAATGTTCGCAGAGAGAAACCTTATGGGTGTGAGCAAAAATGACAGAAAACTACACATTTGCAGCTCTCTTGCTCGTTCTAATGGTAATGGTGTGCACAACAGAAGTCCCAGAGGTGAAGGCAGAAACACCGAGTCCAACAATGGAGTTTTCCGCTGCTTCATTGCCCTTCCTCCAATCTCTATTTGCCACTCTCATCGCCTCCTTCATTCCCTTTCTAGCCTGTTGAAAAAGCAATAACAACAATCATATGGCTGGCCTCTGCTCTTCACGCTGTAGTTAATTTCGGGCAATACCCATATGCAGGATACATGCCAAATCGGCCCACCATCAGCAGAAGGTTAATCCCATAAGAAGGGTCTGAAGAATTCTCAGAGCTGGTGCAGAATCCAGACTTGTGTTTGCTGAGAACAATAAGCAACCAATTTCAAACGACATTGGGCATAGCGTTGATAGAAATTCTATCCACGCACTCCAATTTCTATCCACGCACTCCACAGACGAGGTATATCTAGGACAGAGAGCCACGAGTGAATGGAGCGGGATGAACATGCAACAGAAGCTTTTGAACGGTTCGGTATGAAGCTAAAAGAGATTGAGAAAAATATAAGAGAGTGAAACCAAGATGCAGCAGAAAAGTTGAAGAACAGGTGTGGTCCTGCTCAGGTTCCTTATACTTTGCTTATCCAAAAACTTCGGGAGGACTCACTGGTAAAGGAATTCCCAATAGCGTTTCTATTTAGTTTCTACTTGCATGGCATTAATATGCATCAAATTCCTTACTGGAATTTCAAAGAGTCATCTTTATTTAGTTTGTACTTTATGTATTTAGAAAATTCAGATACGATTTCTTTTTTAAATCTTAATAAATTTCAAAAACATTTCACCTCAAAAACTTATCTTCTTATTTTCTAGTTCATAATATATTTGAACTTAAAACACTCTATCAATTTCATATTAAAAGATGACACTACTTCTTGATATTATATATCAAAGATATATGCATCTTCCTTTTAATAAAATTAAGATTATTGGAATGTTTTATTTATAATAAATATTTATTTTCAATTATTTTATATGTAATTGATATTAAAATAGAAGTGGAATATTTTATAATAGATAAATGGGAAATCTATCTATTTAATAGGAATATTAACTAAGTTCTTATTCTTTTTCCTTAGTTAAAAGTTCCTTCATGACTAATGGTTCCTATGGCTATATTTTTTGTTGACCTAATTTCATTAATCAAAGTTTTTATTAGTTGCAGTTTCTTTATCAAAGCGCTCATATTTATTACAGTTCTCCATCCTTTTGTTAGTTAGAGTTCTTAATCAAGAAAATCCTTGGAACTATGATCAACATGAATTTTAACTAATCGATTAGGGAACAAGACAATCTTAGTTCCTTGGTCAAAGGTATTTCTCTTGGAAAGTTCCTTGGGAGTATCACTAGCATGACTTCTCAATAAAAGGAACTCAAAGAGAAGGCACAGAGATATAGGCTTGGTCAAAGTTATTCTTTGTTGAATCTGTTTTTCCAATAGGAACACTCATCAACATTTGACCAAAAAATATTTGTTAGTCCTTAGCCAACTAGAATTTTGACTAGGGAATTATGAAGGGACTATGAACTTTAATGAAAAATAACTTTGTTTATTAGAGTTTTCTTGGTCCTAGTTCTGGGTCATGAAAATTCTTTGGAACTATAACTGATGGGAACTCTAACTTACATTAATGCTATTACTAGAGGATTAAATTTTAATTGTGTTTGTTAGATATAGTTGTGATATTCTCTCAACTTATCTTCTTAAGTATGGAAAACTTGGATCTCACAACAATTAAAAAAACCCTATATAAACCTATTGTATTTGTACCAATTTTAGATCAGAGCAACTTATCGAAACACATAGAGTAACTTAGGAAAAAACAAGGCATTCTCGAAGGGACATTAATGAAAGTTGAGATGCAAGAGTAGTTGAAAAAGATGTTCTAAATACAAGGAGGTTGACACTCACAAGTTTGCCTGGAACGTAAAATGAAGGGCATGAAAAATGCAAAAACGTCATCAAATTTTCATTTGACAGGCAGATGAGATTTGAAATTCCAGGCCTGCCTTCACTGACTTCAGAGATTCACTACAGCGCAATATTAACAGAAAAAGCTGCCAATTTGCGTCAGCCCTAAACATAGTATCATTGGCATGAAAAATGTGGTCACCAGAGAGACAGAAAAGCACTGCATAAATAGTTAATGTGATTTTAACTTCATATTTGGATCCTACGGATCATACCAGCTTAAAATAAAACCAGAGTGGAGAAAGTATATATATTTAAATAAAAAATTAGATCCAATATTGGTGTTTGAAATTACAAGGATTTATCTAGGCATAGTAATTTGATTGATAAATTTACAAAACCATACATATTCTAACCTTTCTGATTTTAGATCTTAAAAAAAACACATACTTTTAAGTAAAAGTGCCAGTGAACTTTATGCATATAGAAAGTGATGACGAAAACAGCGAGCCGAAGGAAGCAGACAGAAATTGTGGAAGGTGAAGAAAAAGGTGCTGCAGATGATATTTCATGAACTATGATGAGCAAGGCTTTGCGCTTCCTCAACGAAGTCCTCACTAAGCCTCTCGAGCCTTCACAAATTTACAGCCGCCCCGTGGATCTTATTTTGGAGATCTCCGTGAATGGATAGCAAATTTAATTTGCCGTTGAGATTTCGAAGAGTTGATGTGGGATCCTTGGCTTCAAACTGCTCCCTTCATTTTACAGCACATGCTTGTCCAATTCTTGATTTTGCATATACGACCTCGTCCAAACAAATCCTTGGATCCAAGTCTGTTTGGCGTTGTTGAGCGCTGGAATTAGTGCCTCCAATGAAAGCTTTGTTAGAGAAATGAAAAATGTGGAGCAAAGTGCTCTTTTTAGTATTATCAACTCCTAAATAGATTATATAGGAGGAGAAAAATAGGAGATGACAATCACTTGACAGACTCGATTAGAATTAAACCTGGACTGAACAGAGAAGACAACAATAATTTCAAGTAGAACTAAATAAAACAATAATTAATGACTCGAGAAGCTCAAATAAAACCAAACCTAGACTGAGCTCAAACGGATTATAACCCCTAGATTAACGCCTAGTGATTGGAATCAGTTTCTCCAACGAACTTAAAAACACACTGGATTGCACTCTCACTGTTAAGCACTCAACCACGCCAGTTCATTCAAGAGTTTATTTAACAACACTAGAAAATAAAAACACTAGAAGGAACTGGCGTGGTTGAGCACCAGAATGGATGCTCCAATGAAGCTGACGGTCTCTCCGATCAAAGGCCACCCGGTTTACTTGTTTAATATTTACTATTTTCTCCTTCTCTACATCATACGAGCTCAAGCAAGTAATCGAACCCGAGAGCCCACGAATTTGATTTTTATAAACTCACCTCAAAGACCGTCTCTAAAGATTGAACTTTCACCAGCATTGCAATTTTTGCCGTGCAAACTTCAGAACGCATAATATCATGGCTGTCGTTGTGCTTCAATTTTCAATTGAGACTCTTATTTGTATCAGCGATCCCTCGAGGGGTTTGAGAGTCAGTGCAAAATATCCAGACACGAAGTACTAATGGACCCCGAATATCCAGCCACGAAGTACTAATGGACCCCGAATATATAGATAGATAGCTGGCAGTGAATATATCACAAAGGAATCCATGCGGATAGATGTCAGAAAACAGAATCCAAAGAAATCATTCAAACGTCTCCCCGATGTCATTCAAACCCACGAGTACCAGAATCAGATTTATCGCGTCCGACTACTTATGAATCCCGTCCCTATGCATGAACATTGAAAATAAGTAGCCTGGCGCGCTGCTCTTGCCGTCAGATGAAGCATGGCAAACCTGACTACCTTGCCGTAATTGATTTGACATTATTTACGCAAAATTATGTGTCGTCGCAAGTAATTGAAGCCCCCATTACCATTAGTTCTCACACGATTTTCTCATTTCAACCGACCATTTCCGCCATTGTCCTTGTGATTCGTGGCATGCTTTTATTTTATCAGCGGTCTATTAAATTTCTTATATCCGCCGACTATTACGGCTATTGTCCAGGGGTTAAATTTGACGGGTCCCCTTGCCCATCACTCAATTTTTTTTGACGGTTTTATATTTAAACGGCCCAACGGCCCATCCCATGTTTAATATTTATTTTTACTAGTTTTATATGATATTTTCAAATTATATTTACTAATTAACTGGGTTTAAAGTTAAAGATAATTCTACATTGATTGATAAATAAAAAAGCTTCCCATCTTACTAAATATATTCCTAACTTACTAGTTGGTAAATAGAAGACAAAAGTCCTATTTAAGTGACATCTTCGGTCTCTGTATTTTGTGTGCAACTATGTCAACTACACTAGCATGAAATGAACAATCGATAACTTGATCTAAAGTTGGGGATAGGGTATGACTCAAACATCAAAACCTACCCAAATCTTGACTTACAGTTGAGATGTAATATAAATGTTGGTTTTATTATGACAACCTACTTCGTTTTCCAATGGGTAAAAAATGTTGACAACCTACTTAGTTTTCCAATGGGTTAAAAATGTCTGGTGTTTTTAATTGAGTGGATTTCATGACATGAGAACTAGAGAAGGTTGACAAGTCCATGTCACTATATTTTCAAAACCAGTTTGGTGTTTGTAGTCGATCTTCTTGACCTATGGAATTTATGTATATAAAGAACTTGAATACAAAGAAATTTTACTTATGGAAAAAAATTGCATAGCTCTCTTATATCTTATTAATCGGATAATGTAAAACTAAAAATAATACCACTGAAACTGAAATAAAACATCATGATAACATAGCAGAACTAAAAAACTAGTAGCAAGAAAGTACAAGAGAAGAGCTTACCTTGAGTAGTTGTGGATTTGCCACTCGGTATTTTTTTTCTTTTAGGGGTTGTATCTCTACTAAAATGAGAAAGCTCCAGGCTCTAGCACTGTGATGGGCATTGGGCATTCACTACATAATATTCAAATTTCCAACTTCCCCACATACCATTTGAGAATTGAGATTATGATAAAATTGGGACGAAATTTGTAGGAAATAGAAGTCGGGCTCCAGCACTGTGATGGGCATTGGGCATTCACTACATAATATTCAAATTTCCAACTTCCCCACATACCATTTGAGAATAAAGATTATGATAAAATTAGGACGAAATTTGTAGGAATTAGAAGTAAGATCATCATCGGATTGGAAAAAAAGGTTAACAAAACGATAATTCTCATAAATATTGGAACTTCATAATAAATGTCTTACCAAACCAATGCTAAATTGCAAATGTTAACAATGTTGTGTCAATTAATGCATTGGTGAGCTCCAGCTCCCCATTTAAATTGTGTGCCTTAACGATATTGAAATTTAGATATGCCGGCCAGACAAGATGGATATGGACCCTACACTCTTAGTCTCGTTGCATTGATAATTACATAAATTCACGTAAGTGCTGGAAACATAGAATGGATACAACACGTCCAGTCCAACTCAGATAAGTTGATAGTGGGTACCTATACTGTCAATTTAATAAAAAAATTAAACGAAGCAAATTATTAAATAATATATATATATATATATTATATATTTATATATATATTATATATTAAAACTTGTAATTTTATTACATGCCCATAATTATGATAGGTTTAGAAATTATTAACAAGTTTATAATAACGTGTAGATTTTGAAAGTGCCTGTATTTGACGGTTAAAAAAGGTCAAAACGTGCATACGGGCGTCAGTTTTAACCCTTGGTACCGACTATTTCTCCGAGGTTTACCGACATTTCTTTATCTGCTGACGATTCACAATAACCACTGTTTAGTGTGAGACCCACATTACTGTTTAGCACCTAGTCTAATTACGAGTAATTTTTGCTTATAAAATTATGAAAACTTTCATACAATTTTAATAAAATTTGACAGAAATTTTTGGAAATATAGTTTATAAACTTCAAGATTTTAGATATAATGGGATTTTTCGCCAGAGGCGTTCCTATTTCAATATAGGTGGATGTGGTGTCACTGACTTAGAAAAAAATAATAATAATCTAAATGGATGGATTGGATTTAACATGGGCCGAATATTCTTAGTCTGAGTCTCACATCCATGGCTGTGGTGTGAGGGAGAGTGAACGGATGGGAAAAAAATTATTTAATGTTGCAGCGGTGAAATTTTGTTGGCAGTGGGGGTGGTGACACTCGTCGGTCATCTCCCTACAAAACAAACCATCTCCTTGCGAAACAACATGTTTCTTGATTAGGGTTCCAACATCGCTTGGACTTAGGAAAGCATGCGATAACAAAACACAATTGAAGAAGATGCATGCAACAAGTAGAGTAGATACCCATACCTTTCTGATTTGAGGGTAGTATGCGGGGAAAGTTGCCCAACTGGACGTCACATTCTAGATTCATTCATAAAGCGCTTGACCCTACATAGCGAGACGAAGGCCCTAATGTTCTTGATTGTGCTTATTCATAACCAACTTCCTTGGCACTTTCTAGTTGAGCCATCTTTACCTTTTTATTTATGCTTCATGTGAGCAAGTACATGATCAATGGGAAAATCGAATCAATGCGAAAATTTGTTTTACGGTGTTCAAGGTTTCTGAGCATCATGTGCCACAAACAAGCAGTGATCAATGGGAAGAACACAAAAATTACAGGTAGTAAAAATTCCTTTCAATCACAAGTCGAAGATCTTGGAAAAGGCCTTTCTTACGAAGCATGTGGGAAAATTATGTTTGAGGTAGAAATCCATATTCATATGTTTGAAGTAGCATTCCATATTCATCTCTCCCGATTAGAAGTATATTTGCAATCATTCCTTTCAAGAGCTCGAGTCAACATGACTGCCCTTAGATGAGTCGGGCGCTCAGCACGGGTCCATTTAATCGAAGTACGATGGGAACGCCCCAAGACCTACGACGGGCAGTCATAATGGGCTGGTGTGCCTGGGTGACTCGTGTAGTGGGCAACTGAGTGGGTGCATGCTCGGGCGATTCAACATGGCGGTCGAGGGCAACTTGATGAACGCATTTGGATAGTGTGACGAGGAGTGCACACTTGGATGCATAAAAATGAGTGACGAGGGAAAGTGAAAAATTGGCTAAGTGTTGGAGAGGGTGACCATGGAGAGTTTATTACTAGGCAATGGGCGACTTTATGGGTTAGGTCCCTATAATACTAGTGATTACCCCATTAATATTGTATTTGTATCCCTTATTAATATTGTTGTGCCCCTATTGTCCCCATATTGTTATTATTGTGCCCCACAGAATCCCTCTATTGTTATTTTTGTGGCTATATATTATTATTGTTAGGTCGGTTGGGTTATATTGTGACTCCTTAGACTCCTATATATAGAAAGGAGGTTTTGTCATTTGAATCATCCAAGAATTGTTCATTTATGTAATGTAAAGGAGGTTGCCCCCTCGAAGAGGCTGAATTCTAAGGCGTTGATTTATCTTTTCTATCTTCTCTTGAGCTGGTTTCATAACAATGACCTAAGAAGTGACACAAAGTATCCCTCTAGACACAACCTTACATAAACCTAGTAGACTGTACATACACCTTCAATACATATTCTAGACAGTCATCATAGTTCTATAAACCTTGACATATTTACATACTTCAGTACTGTTCGATAATATAGTTCAGAATCCTTGGGTGACTTTTGATGGGTTATGGGCCTACCTGATTTCAACACCATGTGAACTAACCAAACTACCTTGCTGTTGCAACATCATTGACAGTCTTGACCGGATACCCTTTGCAATTATCCTCTTGTAATTGATTGCAGGGAGACCTTAGTGAGGGCTTAACATTGCCGCAAAAACCTTGGTATAGAGGCACTGTCTTACTTTCTTTGATCGCTGTTCAGAGAACTGCTGTCTGTCCTAATCCGTGCTTCCAACGAATTTCAAAACATGTCAATTCTGAGTTGTAATAAGAGTTTTAATGTAGGTAGATACAACTTGGTCTTCACATGTATTTTGATGCCCTAACTGCAGGGATATATGGTCGTATGAAAGAGAGGTTGTGTTATAGATAAGTGCCCTAGATGAGCATCCTTTGTTGGCTCATTTCAACACCAGACCACGTTTTGCCATACACTAAGCTTCGGAGGGCCTCATAAATGACACGTTGCCACAGCCAGCATCACAAAGATAGAATCTTTATGCAGCCACAGTTTACTGCCTCATAAAACCCTCTCGCTACCACAGAAGTTATGCTACCAGTGCTTCATATCCCAAAATTTCTCACATTGCCATATCAGTCATACGTTGCAAAAGAACAGTGATACGCTTGCCCAACGAATCACCAAACACAATTAAAATTGATCCCTAACCCTCTTAATTTTCTGTGTTGACTACCTTAGGGTTGGATGAAGATTTTGAGAGCCCTTTTCACAAGGTCATTCGTTACATTCCATACATTAGGATATATCAAAGTTTCCTTTTATAAATAATCTCTATGAATAGAAGGGGCTTTCAATAATGACCGTTGGAGGACAAATGAACTTGATGTTTTAATTTTTATGTTGGAGCTAATTTTTATTTATTTATTTATCTAAATGATATATCACCATAAGCCTTAAGCAAACGAATTACATATTGATTGTGTTTAGAAAGTGTTATAGTGTTTTGGAGAGGAACGCATTTTATTTTTATTTTTTGGTTTTTTTTTGTTTTTTTGTTTTTGTTTTATTATAACAAAATTAATTCAATTTAATAGTTATTGGCAAATTGTTTGTTTAAGCTCTAAGGAATTTTTACACTAACCCTTTTTGGTGTGGTTGTAGGTGACACGAGTGTATTAAGTCAATGATGGTTCACTGCCTTTGGATTTTCAATATATTCATCTTATACGTGGTGAGATTACGGTGAGAATCCCTGTCATATATTGACAATCGTTGGGGAATAAGGTGATGTCTCAACCCCTAGGGTTTTAGCCCTCTAATGGGGGTTCCAACTTCAAACACAAATAACTCTCAAACTGTGAAGAACTGGGAGGCGTACCATATATCAATGGAAACATCTTGACAAGTAGAATCCATCAAGAAGATCTTTGATGCAAAATAATATGAGTTGTCAAGTCAAAATGCCCATGCAAGATTGGGGTAGCCCTTGGTGCTGCTTGGGTTGACATCAATGACAACCATTGATCAATAGGCATGGCATAACCTATTCAATTAAATGTAGGAAATGCAATGTGCAACCTGTATAATTCTGGAGCCTTATTAGAAGATGAGTGCCCCCCCAAAAATCCACACATTTATGACAATCAAACCAAATGGCAAAGAAACAGTCTAGAACCACCTTGAGCCTTTCAACAAATTTGTTAATCCCAATAGATTGATCTTCCATGTCTCCTCACACTGATCTTATTAGCACTGGTATAGCTGGTCCTTGTGGAGAACACTGATCATAACCCTCTACTATGCCTCTGTCCTCTTTTCTATGGCTGAACTATGGCATAGATGACCTGTATGTCTTTTAGTTGTGTGCTTCTCTCCACTTACTTATCATAATTATATTGCCAAAAGAATAATGAAATCCTCAAAGAACGAGGTCGAAAGGGTTATCTTGGCTTAATTGTTTTAACAAAAGCAGAAAAATTGCTTTTCATAGCTCATGTCTCCAATAGAATGATCTAGTGGGATTCTCAAAATGCTCAAAATTCAATAGTCTTAGATGATTGTGAAAGCAACTCAAGTCAAAGAGCTTGTCGCGTTGATTCGGTGGTATGTTCGGTTTTCAAAATGGCCTCCATATGAGGAAGATAAGGCATTCTGAAGTTTTATCGAAACAGGCAAAATAAACTGCATAGTCAGTGGTGTGGGACCCACAAACGCTGACGTGGCAAAAAGTGTGGCTACGCAACGGCCACGTGGCAGCCCCAGAGCAGGACAAGTGGTAGCATTAGAGTAGGACACGTGGCGGCAGAGTGACGCACCCCAAGGTCCAAACCACCACCGAGAAGTTTGTGGGTCGACCCACAACCTTCGAATTGTGGGCCCAAAATTCTGCCAACAGATCACGACTTGACTTATTATAACAATGGCGCAATGTTATATTTGAATGTTTGTTATATTGGGTTGGTAATAAAAGGATTGGCAGCCCGCCATATCTCGCAGGCCCGCCAAACCAAGGCTATATACAACTGTTGCCAAACCAGATTCCAAGTCTAGTGCGCGGGGTGATATGTTTTACAACAAACCATACCATATTTTACCATATTTAATATTGTATGCCAAATGGTGCATGCCAATGTTATATGTTAAACTATATTGAACATATGATATGCCATATATAATCAAACAAATCATGTTTCACCCCGGAACCTCCCGACCACCTTATAAAAGACTTAACCAGAGCGCCATCAGGCAAAGAGATGTAAGGTGTGGGTTTTGAAAGTGTTTTATGTTGCCTGTAAATGTCTTTTGAGGCATAACTCGGCCATTTTTGGGCCTTTTTGTAATCTGAAAGTTGCGTTGGAAAGCTGCGGCGGAGACCTTTCAGTGAACTATAGCCATTGTAGCCTGTGAGCAGATTCCAGAATGGAGAATTTTGATGTAAAGAGACTTTATGAGCATTTTCAATACATTGGACGCCGATTGGACGCAGACCCGGAGATGCTAGTCCAGGAGGGACAAACCCCATCATCAAATTTTCTGTGTTTGCTTCTTATTTTTTGCAGTTCATGGTTGATTTCAGATTTCAAGTTTTCAAGTTAAAGGCACACAAATATCAATTTATCTTATTAATTCACTTAAAAAACAACCTTAGTTAATATTTGATTAAATTGTGCAAATAGTCAATTCCGCTCTTTTTGGATCATGGAAGCATCCTGTCATTTTGCTAGCTTTATTCATGACAATTTTAGCAAAAGCTCCCAATTCTCATTAAAGTAATTTGACCTTGTTTATATGTGATCAAATAAATTAAACACATGCTTCAATAAATCAACAACCCTATAACTTATGAGTTCAAGGACATAATACATGGGAACTTACCTAGAGACATCATTTTGATTCATACAAAGTGTCATTTGGAGACACATGTGATGAAATTATTGAATGTTGTTGTCATTGATGCCAACGTTGGTCTTTGAACACTCTTAATATTTGTCTACGGATTGCGTTGATTAGTAGCTCCATTGGTCAAGAAGCCATGGAAGGATGAGAATCTCTTGCGGGGGTGGTCATGATGCCCCCACCTTTGATGAAGAATTTGGATAGGAAAATCAAAGTTCTTTCTCTCAAGACCATTTGCATTTGATTCCCCTAGTCGTGCCGATTCTAACGGTATGTGGCATGTCACGTAAATCCTCATGGTTGAAGAGATATTCCACGTCAAAGTTGGAGCCCCATAGTAACCCAATTTGAATGCTGAAACAATTCACTAAGTTGAGTAAAAATGGATTAGTAAAGCAAATCGAAGTTTGCCAAGAAAATGTAAAGTGCTTGCATATAAAATGGGTTGCTCCAAAATAAATTGCAAATCTTGTAACTCAAAGCAACATAAATTAAACAATGCAAGAGCTCAAGTAATGGAATAGCAAACTTGATCTAGCAAATGAAATGAAATATGATGTTGTGTTTAAAAGCCATGGAAGGATGAGAAGCTCTTGCGGGGGTGGTCATGATGCCTCGCCTTTGATGAAGAATTTGGATAGGAAAATCAACGTTTTTGCTCTCAAGACCATTTTCATTTGATTCCCCTAGTCATGCTGATTCTAACGGTATGTGGCATGTCACATAACTCCTCATGGTTGAAGAGATATTCCTCGTCAAAGTTGGAGCCCCATAGTGCCCCAATTTGAATGCTGAAACAATTCACCAAATTGAGTAAAAATGGATTAGTAAAGCAAATCAAAGTTTGCCAAGAAAATGTAGAGTGCTTGCATATAAAATGGGTTGCTCTGAAATAAATTGCAAATTTTGTAACTCAAAGCAACAAATAAATTAAACAATGCAAGAGCTCAAGTAATGGAATAGCCTCAAGGAACTCACGGCTTAGCCACTTTTGATGCTGCCCTCAAGAAAACTTGGCCTTGCAGAAAATATGGGATCTTAAGTGTTCACGACCTTCTTGAAATTCGATCCCAACATGTGCCAAAGGTCCTGTAAAAACCTATTAGATGTTTCAAGAAATCACTCAAAATCTGTCACAACAATGAGTTAGCAAATACTTCCAACAAATGGGCTGCAAGACAAGAGGAATGTTAGTGAAGAGAGCATGCAAGAAAGACAAATTATAATAAAGAACTAGTATACAAGCAACTAAACCAAGTGATGGGAGTGAGACTCCATACTTGTCTAGTCTAGGAAATTGCTCTGATTAACTCATATAATCTTTTGAAGCTCTAGATTTAGATCAAAGGAAATATGAAATTTAAATTATAAGCAATTCAAGTAGAACATGGGAAAGAGAACTCCCCTCTTGCTTTTCTTTAGATGAAGGCTTTCAAGTTAAAATTGATGGGTCTTTTGTATCTTGAATCCAGGAGTGAGTTGATCTATTTGAGACTCCTCCCACGCCCAAAAAGATCCTACACACAATTGCAAAAGACTTTCTACACACTTGGAGACAAATATTAACTTACATAAAGGAGATAGAGCAATACAATGGGTGGAATAAACCAAAGATTCCTTCTAAAATCAATTAGTAATTTCACTCCTAGAATACTACTCCAAATCAAAGGTATATGCAAGATAACTTGCACATATAGATCAACAAAAAATTGCAATAGAAAGTTAATACAAACCAAATGCATAAGAAATTGAAGCATAAAAATATATCATGGAAAGAAATCACCTCAAGATAGATAAGGTAACACCACCAGTGATACCCCAAAGTCTTTGTTTTATTAGCAAAAACAAGTGTACAAATTGACAGAGTTTCCTCAAGCCCAATAGCTAATAACATGAATACAAAATGAGAGCACAAAGCTCCATTACATAGAGAAATGAGAGCAAATCCCAATGAGACATCCTTGTGACAAGTGGAGTTGGAGAAGATCCCAAGAAGAGAAGTCAAATTCCAAGCGGAGACTTGACATGAGACATGTGGAGTTCCAATCAATTTGAACTCTTGAGTTGGCCATCGAATTCTTCATCAAGCAACTCGAGCTCTCCATGTGTGAAGCCAAGAAATGCCAAGTGTAAATCAAGAGGGACTTAACTCCCATCCAATCTCAACCTTCAACTCATGAAGTGACACATCTTCTCTATGCCATGCGTTGAACCTTCTTGAGGAAATGCGTTGAGCCTCCTTGGGAATTCCTTGATCCTTGTGCCAAGTGCAGATGCCAAGTGTAGGAGCTAGTAGATTTAAGGTGGAGACAAGCCTCCAACGAAATCTCAATCAAATATCCCATCAAATATTCCCCCACATGCATTTAATCCCAAAGAATTCGATATTCTAGGTCAGCGAATTGATTTCCTCAATTGTAGCTGGGAATTCAATTTCTTTATGTGCTCATTGCTTTTATGATGTCATGTGCCAAATCATCTTCCACTTGTCCTTCGACTTAACTCTTGACTTGAGATAATTTCCAAGTCATTTCCATGTCATTCAGTCACATGGAGTTATTTATTTTTCTCTATTTAATTTATATCTGGGTTAATTTATTGCCACATTTTCCAACTTAGGAAATGTGGGTTTTGAGGGTTTAGAACCTATTTTTTACCCCTCAAAGTATGTCTTAGTAAAAAGTTGGTGAGGAGAGGTGTAATTTTGAGCACACACACCCCATACAACTTATCTAGACTATTCTTATTACAATTTACATTCAAATTTGATTAAAAATTTCGTCTTGCAGGAAATTTAAAAAAATTAAAAAATCGACCCCTAGACTTAATCAAATTCCGTGAAGTTTTACGAGTGATCTAGTATGGTGATATACAATGAATCTAGACGCTAAGACTCACCCAAGGCCTTGCCATCAAGTCGCACTTCGGCTTTGGGGTTACACTTGGAGGAAAAAACTCAATTAATTATTAAGTGTTAGAAAGTACCTAATAATTAATCAAGTGAAAAAAACCTCTTAGAGTAAACTCACTTGATGACAATGTTCTAAGTTACCTAGGCCTGTTACATGACTCAATTTATCACACTAACATCACATTACATCATCCCTGTGGGGCTTGTGGAATCTGAGTACAACATAGAAGAAGATGAGAAGAAGAAGTTAGAGTTAAAAAACTCTGATGATATTTGAACTTTGATGGTACATGAAGCCTTTGACATATCCTCGAGCGTGGAATCTTCAAAATTTTTTAGGTGGCACTCTTAGTGGTCAACAAGGTCAAAAGAAGTTTTTTTATTCAGAAATCAACTTCCAAAGGAGGATCTAATCAACCCCCAAAAAGGGAATTTTATTTATGAAATTTTTTCTTCTTGAAGGTCAGGTCAGCGCAGTGAATAAAATTTATTTTTAATTAATATGATAGGTCAACTCCATGGCTTGTTGGGCTGGTCCACCCCTTTAGAAGACCTCCGTCGTTTAGTTATATTAGGACTTTGGTTAGCTAGCAAGTAATACAAATTGACCAAGCAGTTTTCATGCATTTAAGTGAGGCCAAGATAGAACGAAAATCTTAAGGAGAAGGTCATTTTTTTTAATTTATTATTTCAGTGCTTGCATGTTTTTATTTTGGTTGGTGGTTTATGCTGGGTCCAAAACAAGGTTCTTGAGGCTATTTCAGATCTTTTGTGGTAAGTTTCCTGAGGCTATTTTGGACCTTCCGAGGCACACTTATGAGGCAATCTAGAGCTATTGCGACTTTGTTTTGAGGTGCTTTGCGACAAATTTTGGTCCCCTCTTTGAGGTCTAAACAAAGGATTTCAAGTTTGTGTTTTTCAGCCTTCTTGAGGCCATATTTGTGGTTCATTCTATACTATTTTGTGGGTTAGCCCTGGTTTTGAGGCTTGATTTCGGCTCTAAGGTAGTTTCTAATTCTATTCCATCTCTATGGGTTAATTTGGAGCAATTAGTGGCACCTTTTTCACATAATTTTGGACTGTTCGTGGATCATATTTTGCACCATCTGTGGACGGATTTTCCCAGACCCGAGTCACATCTTGGTCTTCTAACTGTCTGAGGTTCAATGATGAGTCTTGGCCTATCTAAGGCATGGTTCTAATACGAATTTCGTCTATGCATCTTAAAGACTTCTCTAGCTCGCTTCCAAACTTATTTGTGGCATATTCGAAGGGTTTTGAAGGTGTGTTAAAAAGGGGCGCATTAAAGTCTGTTTGGATACATAGATATCTTCAGGACAAGCTTGAGGCCATAATTAGGGCTTGTGAATGACAAGGGTTGAGTTGAATCCACAAAATTGTGGGAAACTCAAGTTTATCAGTATCAAAGTCGATCACATTTATCCACAAAAGAGATTTATACATGCCAAACTTAAGGAGCAATGTCTCTGACTTGTTGAAGCCTGTTTTGATCATCTAAATGTTGAAGAATGTAAATAGGTTCGGTCTTCATAATTGTATAATGTAATATATTTCTCTAAAGAAATTTTATTATTAATAAAATGACTTATTAAAGCATGGGTTTCATGCCTGGGTCAATATTTTCTAGGTCAAAGTTCCCATTGAGGATTTTTAGGTTTTGTCTCGAGTCATTAGAGTCATTGCCCATTTTATTAGACCCTTCTTGGGCTTTTGTATCATGTAAAAAGAATTATTTTTGAGTCAAATAGGTCATTTGACACCTCCACACCAAATTGATCCTTACCTGATGAAGTCGACCTACATTAGGGCAATTCGACCCACAGAAGAGGCTATATATAGAAGAGCAGTTCAATTCATTTGCACCACACTCACTCAACAAGTTCGATACACAAGAAAAGGAGGCAGAAAAATGCGAAGTTGCAAGAGAAGGAAGAAGATTGCAGGGAAATACAAGATCGAAGTAATGGGCCATCTATCTCACACGTGCGAAGTTATTGGGCAATTGCAGGGGTCGTAAATCTGAAATTCACTACAAGTCAAAGTTTTGTTGCAAGGGAGGCCGAAATTTTGCTACTGCAAGGTCAACATGCTAGGTCAAAGTTGCTACTGGGAAGTTATCATCTGGAGAAGAAGGAAGGGTTGACTTGGTGGTTGGAGGAAGTCTGTGCCTAGTTCAAAATGTCTTCAATCATCTCATCTTGTCTTATGAATCTACTGAAGAGTTTTGACTGGGTTTTCCCCTCATTGGGGTTTTGCCCTAGCTGTGTGCGTATATCTTGTGTCTCTTGTTCTTGTGATCTTCATACACATATAATTTGGTAATTGCTTGATGAAAGATAATCTAATAATGAAGTAAAAGAGGCCAACATAATTCACAAGTAATTATCAAGAAATAGGAATAAAACCCTAATTCTACTAACATTGATTTCTCAACATGGTATAAGAGCTAAGGTCAAGAAAGATTGAAGATCACTTTGTTGGCTTGAAAGGAAATGTTACTCCCTCTATGATAAGTTAATTGAAGATGGGATTCAATATTATAAGAATTACAGGGTGCTGGATTAAAAGAATCATCTACAACTTATCTAATAAGGTCAAAAGCGAAGGGTTCTTGGTTGCACTCACAGGTACATTTGATGATGGCAACACATGGATCATTGATAGTGGAGCATCAAGACATATGACGAGAGAAAGTAGACAACTTCACACTCTATCAAAGGAACAATCTTCTCATTATGTGGAGCTAGGAGACAAGAACAATTATGCAGTCAAGGGCCTAGGATCAAATCCATTGAAGTTGGAAAATGGAGCAAAGCTACATCTCAACAATATACTCTATGTTATAGGTTTGAAAAAGAATTTGCTTTCAATTTCTTGTTTAGAAGACAAAGGAGATTGGGTTGCTTTTGTAGATGGTAAATTCTGGTTTGGGGAAAAGATTCAAGCATTGATAAAGCAAGAGTTATTGGAGTACGTGAAGGAAGGTTATATAGATTCATAACACCATCTCCTCAAGCCCTAGTTCACATGGAGATCAATCCCATCGAACTATGGAATAGAAGATATGGACATATACATTATAAGGTCATACCCTCTCTTAATTGAATGGTAAATGGCATCCCCAATATCAAAGAAGATCGTGAAGGAATATGTAAGGGATGTGCTTTGCGAAAGAATACAAGGAAACCCTTTACAAGCAGTGGAACAAGGTCTAAAGAAATATTGGACCTCATTCATTTAGATGTATGTGGGCCTATGTTTGACAAATCACTTGGAGGTCATCTTTATTATGTGACTTTCATTGATGATCACTCTAGAAAGACATGGCTCTACCTTCTCAAGATAAAGGATGAAGTATTTGAAAAGTTAAAGGAATTTAGATTTGAAGTGGAGACCTTAACTGAAAGAAGAATAAAGAGACCTTAACCAAAAGAAGAATAAAGACTTTGAGATCTGACAATGGTGGGGAATACACTTCAAAAGAAATAATTGCATATTGCAAAGAAGCAGGAATTAAGAGGGAGCTCATAGTTACCTACAATCTCGAGCAGAATGGAGTTGCAGAAAGGAAAAATAGAACACTTGAAGAATATATACAAACATTGATTTTTGATCAAGATCTACCAAAATTTATTTGGGGTAGAGCAACAATGATTGTAGTATATATACAAAATAGAGGTCCTCAGAATCCTTGAAAATATGACACCCGAAGAAGCATTTATAGGAAAGAAGCCATGTGTGTGCCATCTTTGAATCTTCGTGTTTCTCGCATATATCCACGTTCCAAAAGACAAGTGTTAAAATTTCTGTTTTCCCACCCCGGTTTTCAGTTTCTCCTTATTTCTCCCATGTAGTTAAATGCCCTTTCCCATAAACATACATTCAACAGGCTGGAAAAAATAAATTCGCTGAAAACACAAATTCTGGAAAATTTACAGAATGCTGGAAATTGCAGAAATAAAAATCAGCAATAATAAACAGCCAT